>JAYRBW010057125.1:0-10916 GCA_036023295.1 Invenusta paracnida | reverse complement strand
GGCGCTATATATTCTCGAGTAATAGTAAAAAAAATTATTACTCGAGATTCTCGAGTAATAGATATAACGTTATTATATATGTTGTGTGCCGTAAACAAATTCATACCATTTGTACCATTTGCAAATGGTACAAACTGTTGGAGGATACAATATGCTGTATTCAATGGTTTGTACCATTTTTTATAGATTTAAGTTATTAAAAAGAAATAATTGGATCCAAATGGTTCAAACTGTTAGAGAATACAACTTTATTTTGACTAATTGCAAATTAGTCCTAATATTTGACCTAGTAAATTCAATTTTTTGATAGATTAAGTTATTAAAAAGAATAAGAATTGTTGAATTTTTAAGAATTATGTATAATTTAATCTTATGGTTGTCATAATTAATTTTCATTTTATACAATATATACTTTATATATATATATATATACAATATACTTTATATTAATAAAGCAATAAATTCCACCCATTATATTTTAGCCAAATATTTTAATATAACAATAAAAAGAGAATATTCTGAGTAAGATTCATAAAAAATATTTTAGCATTGACAGAAAAAAGTAGTTACTACAAATTACAGAAATATTCCCAAAAACTTAATATTTGATGTGTCCTCTCTGAGAAGCAATAACAGCTTGAATTCATTGTGACATTTATTCAGCAAGCTTGGGAAGAAAGTCTGATAAAATTGTGTTCCATTCTTTCTCAAATGTAGACCAAACTTCATTCAATGTGTGCAGTTCCCACAGTTGTAATCATCTCCAGAGGTTCTTCAGGTCTGGTAACTTTGCAGGCCATAAGGAGAATGCACATGACACTGTTTAGATTGCACAAGATGAACTGGAGTTTCATTGGAAAAGAAAACCAGCTGCCATTGTGCTGTAGGCCATGTTGCCCTATCTCTAGCCCATTTCAAATGAACTCTGCAATGCTGGGCACTCAGTAGAGGATTTTATTTAGCAATTCAACCTGGAAGGCTCATTGACACTTAGTCAATACTTTATAGTCATTTGGGATGTATTGATGCCATAATCATTCCTCTGATGTTGTTGAAGTTGGTGTGCAATGAACCAAGGATTGTTATTAGAAATTTGGCAATGTAGGTAATCCTGACAGTGTTGATAGCTTTGGGCATCCACTGTGAGGTAAATCTAGATGAGTATAATAATATTGGTATTTTGTACAAAGTCTCACAGTTGCCTTACAAACATTGAAACATTCCATCAGGTCCCTGATAGTATGTCCTTCATCATGAAGAAATAAAAGTTAAATTGTTTGTTTTTCTGATAATTTTGGATGATGATATTATTGCAAAATGAACAATGATGAAATATTGACTAAAACTAAGCTTAAATACCTAAACTGAGAGTCATTATCATCATGAATTAAATTCATCCAGGTGACATCTGTATGACACAATAAGCACTGCTTAATATACCCTCAATATTACCTATTATGTAACTGTTTACATAATTGCCTAAAGGTCTATACAATCATTTACAGCACAAATACTATTTAGTTAAGATGACTTAAAATAAACAAGAAGAAAATAAGTAGATCATTTTTATATAGGTAGCATTACTTTAGTCTAGGTTGAATTTTTAGTGTCATTTAAAAAATATCACTGAAATTTTCACAAAAAAATTAATCTATTGAACTTAGTCATATAAACAATATAAACAAAATAATGTATTATACTGTGTACATCATTTAAAAGAGTATTAGGAGTTTTATACTAATTATAATTTTTTGAATGGTTTTCTGCATATAAGCCAATGGAACATCCTATGATCTGTTTACAACTTAATAATTAATATTTTCAAAACACATGTAAAATTTAGATAACTGCTGATTAATATCTTTCTATTGATATATTTACATTTCTGCCTCCCTTTATTAAAATATTCTATAATTCTGTCTATAGTTTTACATTTTATAGTATAGATACTCAGTTATATTTATATTGATAAAACTATTTATTAAAATATTTTAATCTAGATAAGCTTTGACTTCAATAAATAAAAACCTGATCTTACAATTAAATATATTGTTAATATTATATTAAACATATTTAATTTATGATTTTTTAGATATATAAGTACATTATTTCAATAATATTCAATTTATATTTCTTTTTACTAAGATATATTATAGTATATATTTTGAGATTTATTTTAATTCTTTCAACTTGAAAACTTCAAGTTGACTTCAAGAAACTTTCAAAACTTGGCTCTGAGCTAGGGTACATTTTTATATAAGGCTATATTGATATTATCTGTATATTTCTATTGTTGTCTTTTATAGACTTAATAGTTCTGTTAACACCTTTAAACTTATACTTTATGTGTCGATTGCATAAAGCAGTATTAGCTTACTATCGGTAGTAACTCAAGAAAAATCATAGATTTAGTCCACACAGATAGCATAAATCTATTGATTTACTTAGAGTTACTGTACTGGTAGTAAGCTAATAACGCTTTATGCAATCGACCCTATGAGTTTGGAAGGGAGGGGATTAAAGTGCTTTGAAGTATAAATGATTAAATAGTAATAGAATAATACTTAATTAATGATTGTACACAAAATTGCATTAAAATTAAATTTTATTTAAAAATATATATATGTACATATATAATAATATCAAACATTATATGATTAAATTAATATGTAATACCAGTTTCATTATAATTAGATAACTATTTAATTTTATTATATATATATATACCTACATACATTCATATATACCTACAGTAATATATAATATGTACTGTTGCATATATTTTAACTTTTATTATTAATCATGGAGATATAATTAAATCCTTAAACCCAGTATAGCCCAAACATGTTTTTCCTAAAAAAATTGAAAACCTGAAATATATAGTTGTAATTTAAATTAATAATAATAATTGGTAGATAATCATATACATATACTAACTTGTATGTTATTATGCTTTATATATATAGATGTTCTTAATCCTGCTACTTTTAAACAAATTTCATAATATGAACCTATATCAGTATGTAAGTAGTGTGTGTCCTTTATTTTTTTTAATTCTAAAAGTTACATAAAGCCTGTAAATGAAACTTGTATTATTACTAATTATATATAGTTGTGTCATTTATGAAATAAATTTTCTAAATAAAAAAACTCACATTATTACTGATACATTTGTGTCAATTATAGAGTAAGTTTTCAGCTATAAAGATTAATATATGTAGACTACATTTCATGACAAATGCAAACTAAAAATAACAAATTAGTAATATAATTAACATATAATGTTCATAACCATTCCTTGATTGTTTGATAGAAAGTAGAATATATACCTGTTAGATATTCAGATACATATTATTTTGTATGATATGCAATGGTTTATAATAATAATAATATTTTTAAATATATTGCTAATGATATGTAAAATCCTGACAAAAAATAAATTTGATAGCAAAAATATTGTTTTTAACAAATACAATATTAAAATGTGATGATGTCAATTTAGTTATTCATCAATGATATTGGGGTGCACTGGTTAAAATATAAAACAGTAGGCAACAAATGAGTTCTGATTAAGAACATAGTGGTAGGCAGAAAGGAAAATATAATAAAGGAGCACATAAGATCTATAGTATTTCTCACAACAATAACTAAAGTAGTTGATATTTTGTTTTCTGAAGAAATAAAGCCTGAGTTAGTGCTACTAAAGACCAATTGGGAGATTGTCATACTAGCAATATAATTTGTTCAGCATACTACACCAAAAATAGTAGGTTTAACCAGAATTGTTAATTTCATTTCAATAGTGCAGATTGTTAGACATTTTTATCAAATAATTTGTTTTATATTTTTATTATTTTAATATGACATTTTAGCTGAGGAACGAATAGGTTATATAGATATATTAATATATAGTTGTAGTAATATTGTATCTTTCTAAAAAGGAAAGAAGCTTTAGATATATTTTGGAATAAATTTTAACATATTAATTATCTTTTATTGTTTTTATAGTATTCAATTTATTTAAGTTAATATTTTGGATATTGTTCCCCTCTCCCATCTTAATATACCCAATCAGCATTCTTGACAAAATTTGCTTATTGGTGGCCCTTAACATTTAGTATTTATGTACATGGGTAGATGAATTCTCAAATTTAATTATTTCTCACTGAAATGTATATTACTCAATTGTTTTGATTTATTTGAAAATCAAACTAAATATTAAAAAAGACTTTTTATTTGCATTTCACGTTTTTTAGTGTATTTTGAAGAAATTCAATTTAACATGTTAATTATGTATGTCTTTTCTTTATTATATTTGTGTACTCACATCATTTCCTATATATTTCTGTCAAAGTTAATGGGTTAAATTTATCGACTAAATTGTATATTATTTTAATCCACTGCTAGGGTGCTCGAGTTTGGATTCCCGATGAGGAGGAAGTTTGGTGCGGCGCTGTCCTATTGGAGGATTACTCTGGCCAATCAGAAATTCGTATTCTTCGAGACGATGGGGCAGAGGTAGTCTACAAGCTACTACCCAAACGTGGTACCCCCAAGAACACACCACCCCAGCTACCACCTCTGAGAAACCCCGATATTCTCATTGGTCAAAATGATCTCACTTCTATGAGCTATCTCAATGAACCCGAAGGTGAAAAAGAAAGAGAGGGTTCTTGATTCTTACTATATTTATAAATATGCTTTAATAATTTTATTGGACTCTTTTATTTGGCACTTAGGAATATAGTTTAAATATACACAATACTTGTTAATAAATACATTTGGTTTTATTAGGATTAAATGCATTTTATGAAGCCTAAGATTAGGAGATGATTAGAATAAGATAACAAATTAATAAAATTAACAAATATATATCCCAGATATACATGCTAGAAGTGAGAAGGTTTCATTTTGTCATTAACAGGACAAATTAGTGAATATATATAAATATTTATTTTTAAGCAATGATTTATTTGAATTGCGCATGCTGTGTATAAAAGCTTAGAAAACCTATAAATTGTTTTTAAATTGTAATTTTAATTGAAAATGTAATATCTTTTTTTTTAATTAACATATAAAATTGTCCTCTCTTGTTATTTTTTCCATTCGTAATTTTTTGTAATGTTTGGAATTAGTATATCATCCCCACTAATTCCATCATCATTTTAAAAATTTATGTATAATCTGGTATAGTTATTGACATTTTTTAAAATACTATATTAAGTTTGTTTATTTTGCTTTCGATATTGATGTCTAAATATTGGATAAATATCTAAATAAATTGGATGCCTGTTGATATTAATATTAATACTTATATATATATATATGCGTATGTATATGTATACGTATATGCATATATATGTAAATATTTATTGTTTAAAGTTATCTTATTTAGTCTACAGTTAGTTCGTTGATCAAATTAGTTTAGTATTAAATTTTTATCTTCTTTTTACAATTTGAACTTCTTTTTACATTAATATAGTTTTAATTTGAAGTACATAGATACGCATTTAACATACATTTTTATTTATGTGAAAATCAAATTATTTTTAGAATTTTTAATTTGTCATGATTAACCCAAAAATTGACTGAAATCCTAATCTTACTAATTACTCATTTGCAGAAATGTATAAACAATGTAAGTTAATGATATTATATTCTGCTTGATAAGTTTCGGTTAATTTATTGGTTAATTATGACAAGCAAAACTGTTATTTATTCCACTTCTAAATTTTATCTTCATAAGTAAATTTCGTTACTTGCGTTAAATTGTTTATACACGTACCTATATACTTTCATGCGATGATAATCTTAAAATAATATTTATTCAAAATCTTTAAATGTAGATTTGGATAAATTGTTATCCAATTCTTAATTGTTATTACCTATGTTGTATGGTAGAATTTTTATTACACTTCGAATATTTACTACTAGATACTCTTGTATAATTAAATTTACATAAATATCTATGTACCACTTTAAATAATTTCATTGAGCAACAATTAGAACTGTTTAATGATAATAAGTTCATTCTGATTTAGTCACTATACTCTTTTATTTCAGTACTCTACAACTTGCAAGTTCGTTTCTGCGATCGTCGGGAAATTTACACGTACTGTGGTACGTATGTATGCTCCTATTATATAAACAATACAATTAGCAACTATTTTATGTATCTTACATTTATAATTATTTGTAGCGTTTGATCCCTTTCTTCTACTCTCTTACAAACTTAGACTGTATTTTTTTTAATATTGATTCTTGAATTAACTTTGTACGGACTTAAGTAATGTTAATTTTATAGCATGCCTTGTAGCTATTTAATATGTACTTCTATAGTTTGTCAACCGCGCCCATCTTTACTTGTGTATATTCTATGCAATTGATAAGCTTCCATCATTTGAATGGTGTCCCTACCATATTTACCTCTCCTTGTACACACTTTTCTGCCTCTCCTTCTCCCCTGGTGTATCACACAGGCATTGTTCTTGTGGCAATCAATCCCTATGAGGAGCTACCAATCTACGGGAATGAACTCATTCATGCCTACAGTGGTCAAGATCAGGCCTCCATGGATCCGCACATATTCGCTGTGGCGGAGGAAGCTTTCAAAAGAATGTCACGGTTAGTCTCTACTTTTGCCTACTTGATACAGTCTCACACTTCTTTTTTATTCATTCTGTTTGCTTTTTTTACTAGTCGATATTTCTCTGTTGGTACTGTAAATCTTAAATACAGTGTTTTTGAATAAAACAATTTATCATATTTTGCTTGTTTATTATGACCATGATTTTATTACTTATATAAATACTTATTACTTTCTTATAATATTTTACTTATAGCTTTTTGGCATCTTTGAAAATCGTGATGTGCTTACATGTATTTGTGACATTTTTATAAAAATTTTTACTTGGTATTATAATTTTTATACTTCATTACATTATTATAACATATCATTAAAGTTTTTGCTTCATTATTATAATAATATTTAAATGTAGATTTGTAAAGTAGGACATTACCTTTTAGCATCGTCGTTACTTTTAATAGTAGTTATAATCCATTTACCCGAATATTACATAGTTCTGGATTTACAAAGTAGAGACAAATTCTACAAACATATTACATATCATAACTAAATTATAAATATTTAGTATTTATGTTAAATTTTTTAAATGTTATTAAATTATTTTTATACATTGTTCCTAGTTTTCCTCCCTAGAATAGTCATATATTTTGTTTACATGCTTGTTATTTAATATTTAGAAAAAATTCAACAGTCATAGCGTAAACAGTTACCTATATTTGTATTGATTGAGTATTAAGATTTTTCAAGATATATTATGATAAGTGTATGTATATCTATTTGGCTACAAGTTACGCATTTTTGGTTTTCGCCTATTCATGTAATGTGAATTTTTGATACTGACACAAATCTTTGCTACAGTTTATAATGTTGAATACCTGTTACGTCGAAACATATTATCATTGCTAATTATAATATTTATTTTTTAGACTTAGATTATTACATTGTATTATGATGTATCATGTCATACCCATCTGACTAAATGTTTGTTTCATTGCTTATACAATATGTTTCTTACAACATTAATTCTTGCACGATCAAAGGTTAATTACATTTTCATACGTTATTGACTTCTATGTTCTGGTAAGACACGAGTGGGTGCTATTTCTGCCATTATATTGCATAGTTCTTAGTGATAATTATATTTGATTACAGACGTTTTAATCTGCCTTTTTACTGAACTATGACCAATATACAGCAGTTGCTCTAACTAGGTGAACATTTGTATAGATATTTGAATTTGATATTTTGGTTTCTTTTCCATATTTAAAGCAGTTTATATTTCAGTATAATATATTATTTTTATTAATTCTGTTAAATGTGTAATAAATATAATAACTTCGTTATCTCCCTATCTTAACTAGTTTTTCTTGTAAAGTTTTAGTATGTGTTTTTGTATAATTCTAAGTACAATTTAACCAATAATTATTTTTTATTTTTTACATTTTATAGTAATTACATTACGTAGTATTATTAGAATGCTCAACCTTATGTCAACTCATTATTGACTATTTCCATCATAGTATTACCCTAATTCTATTGTCATTATGAGTTATCTACATAATAGTATATTTGCTATATATGTAAGAGATAAAAACAGACAAAAATATAGAATCGTTATGTAAACTGATTATTCTGTCAATGGTTCGATAAAATTTAATAAATTGTAAAAATATTTACATTTGGTAATATGTTCATATTATTTTTTCATAATATGTCTGTTTGCTGTGTCGGTTGTGTCTCATAAAGCAATCTTATTCTCTTGTCATTGATCGTATACGCCTAATACGTATATTAATATATATTAATTTAAATCGTTGTTTCATAATATGTGAGTTGAATGTGTTAACTCTATATTCTACCTATACACACTGTTGTGACGTGCTTATCTTGAACTTAATAACCGCCTCTTCTAAGCATGTGTTCTATTGAGTTAAACATGTTGACGACTTATAGCTAGATGAATTTGTGTGTTGATTCTATATGGCTACATCTGAAAGACAAAATCAGTGTATAAATTTAGATAATATTATATAATTATTATATGAAATCGATGAAGGTATCTAATATTAATCATTTTAGTGTTATGTTTTAATAATTATACTGTCTATATAGCTGAATTTAAAGCATATTCAGAAATATTTGTCCACAACAAGTTTTTAGGCTATATTAATCGATTGTTTGCTTTAAAATCATATGTTTATTTAACTGAATGCAAGATATCTCCTGAGATAAATTACAGTCTTCATTTTAAGTAATAAATTATTTTTCTCTTAAGCTGTGAACTACTACATATATCTTATTTAATTGATCAGTATTTTTTCACACGTTATGTTTATTTTGTTTTGTGTGTATATAATGTAAGATAAGCAATTCTATAATAATATAGTTAAATATGGTATTTGTAGCGTTTATAATAAAAAAAACTTCACAGCTACATATTATAGTTAACAATAGTTGAAGTTAGTTTTTAGTGATATTATATTCAGTGTTTTTACCTCGTTTCAGTGAAATAGGTCAAGTTTCTTCACATTTCTTCACTTTTTGAAATTGAGAGATTATCTAGTTCTATTATACTTTTTAAATGAAAAGCTGCAGGTATTATGTTACATTTAGTGTGTTGGATCTGAGGGTTACATTACTCACTAAACTATTTGTACTTCGTCATCACTGCTCTAGGAAGTTTAAAATGATTCACTTTATTCTTTATACGTATTAATACGTATATTAGGATTGCAAATTAAGTTCAAAACTAATATAAACATTGGAGGTGATATTGAATTAGCAATTAAACAGATTACATTTATTTTTGAGGTTTAATTTTAAGTATTTAAAAACTATTAATGGTTTTTACCATAAAAATCGAACAAAAATATTACATCATTTTTAGATTTTTTCTTTAAATAAACAATGCAATTATTTAATAGAAATTGTAACTTGTTTGAATGGTGATATTATCTAAGATGGCTCTTTTTGTTAATCAAAATTGCATGTTAAATTAAATTTACTGAAAAGTCATGTTTTGTTTTAAAATAATTGAATTGCAATATCTTTATTACGACAGTCAATTAGATTTTTTATCTGCGAGTAACTTAGTAACAGTTTTTAAACATTCGAGTTTCGATTACTTAAAAAAATATATATTTGATTTATCTTCTTTTAAAATAAATTTCGTAATATTCCTTATATCAACGAAGAACTTTTCATTTACAAAAGGAAAACAGATTGTATCAGCAAAAGTGGACAAAACGGAATGTAAGTTTGACACCAGTCACATTCAGATAAACAAATATCATCGACCGTATACTCACAGGAAGCAGTTAGAATCGATAATTTCTGACCTTTATTAAAAATTATACTGTCTCAGACAAATTTTACCATTTCATAACTGCATCGGTTAAAAGAAATTCTAAAGCCAACTTTCATCTTCCTAAATATTTTTACAACTATTTAAGGGCACTCCCTCCCTTCCTCTTCCTTTTTGATTGGTCTCCCTGCAGTTTCGATGAGAACCAATCAGTTATTGTGTCGGGCGAATCCGGCGCGGGAAAGACAGTATCCGCCAAGTACACGATGCGCTACTTCGCCACAGTGGGCGGCGCTGAGAGCGAGACACAGGTGGAACGGCGGGTTCTCGCTTCCAATCCCGTTATGGAGGCCATTGGAAACGCCAAGACAACGCGAAATGACAATTCCTCCCGCTTCGGCAAGTATCTTGAGATTCGCTTCTCAGCCCGAGGGAACCGGATTGTGGGTGCAAGTATGCGCACCTACTTGCTGGAGAAGTCACGAGTTGTCTTCCAGAGCGGCGGCGAGAGGAACTATCATATCTTCTATCAGTTGTGTGCCTCGCGGGAGGAGATGCCCGAGTTAGGAGACTTTGCCCTGGATCATCAGGATGCCTTCTTCTTCACCGCACAGGGAGACTCTCCGGAAGTTGATGGCGTGGAAGATGCTGAGGAGTTTGTGGCCACCCGGGAGGCCTTTAGTTTGCTGGGTGAGTGCTTCCTTCTTTTATCTTTCTTACTTACTGCCTTAATTAGTTTTCAAGAAAAATAGTTTGTCTGTATAACCGTCGATATTTCCTGAAGGGAACACGGGAGCAGCTTGTTTCGCATATTATAAATGATTAGAGATGTATTAATAGTTATAATAGTTATAAAAAGAGTTATAAAAAGTCATAGCAAGTAATAAGTCATAGTCAAAAAAGGCATAGCAGATATGTAAAGGAGTTATAAAAAGTTATAAAAAGTCATAGCAAGTCATAGTTATCTGTGGGCAATTTCTTGTTTCAGAGCTCCTGCCACAGCCCCTGCATAGTGGTAGATGCCGA
>JAYRBW010057114.1:0-10916 GCA_036023295.1 Invenusta paracnida | reverse complement strand
AAAATGTAAATTTAATACCAATAATGAAGTATCTGCATTTATCTTATAGAAAAGTAGTTGAATCAAATTTATATTTTGTCAATACTACCTACCATTAAGTCATGGACTTTGTCTGACTATCTATCTATCTAGTAATGTAACTTCACCATTCCAAATTTGATCCACAACTAATAACCATTGCTCTTCACTATATTTAGGAAGTAACTATCATTTATAAGTAACAAAAATGCAAAAATCAACCACATTAAAAAAAATCAATATTATTTTTTATTGGTAGAACTGGCTTACCTTTATGTTTTTTCATTTTTTGGCTAAAAAGATCAACTTTATATAAAATTCCTAAGTTTCAAAACAATCAAAAGTCTGCTTCATTGTTTTCAAATTTCAGTACTGATAAAGTCATCAAAGCTCTTAAAATTGTTATAATTGTGATAATCCTCTAAAATTCCTTTCTCAAATTTGGAGGTCATATAAATTTAATTTTTTATTGTTTAAAAATAACATTTGATCTCTGAAACCTGAAAATCAACACTATTTTCAAGGTAAGTGTATACCAAATTTCAGCTCAATCCATTAAGTCCACAACCTATAAAAAATACAAAGTTCAGAAAGGGTTAACTCACCTCAAGACAATCCTGATTCATGTGGCGAGTGCAAACATAATCGAAGCCGATATCCAGATAGCGCGTCACAATCTCTTTCACTCCTGCAATGGTGAGGATGAGCTCTTTTTGAAAGGGTATAGAAATTCTGCTTTGTCTCGTGCTCCTGTCACTGAATCGCCACTTTGATATCCACGCCAACCACTCATCTAATTGCCTGAATTTTTCCACAACATCATCCCTACTGATTGCAGCCTTTTGTCCTAATGCATATTGTTGAGAAGAATTGAGCACATCGAAGATGTCATTCATGGTACCCATGAATTGTGTTGTGGCTCTCGCCTCGGAAGGTAGCTGACCATGATCGACCAGAGTATGCAAATCTAAAGAAGAGAGAAGAGTATAAGGAAAAACTATAAAGACACATAATTACTAATGAGAAATTACAGTTAAGTACAATACATAGAAGATCCCATGATCTATCTGACTCCAGCTCTCCGCTGTTTACCCAACCCATTACATACCATATCCACGGTTTACCCATTCATTGTCAAAACAAGCCAAACAACTTACCAGCAGAAACAGTATGGCTAAGAATTTGAGCGCCATATTTGACCTTCATCTTCTGTGCAGTAGTAGGGGAAATGTGAGACTCCTTCAGCTTTGGGACTAGTTGAATGACATTTGCTGAATCTAGCTGAACCAGGTCCTTGATATGCTTGAAGCCTGCCACAAGTGAGCCATCAACCTAATTTTGATAAATGAAAGGAAAATATATAGCTTATAAAGTGAAAGGTAATTAATGTTATATCTATCAATTAAATTGAGCCCCATTAGAATTGGACAATCTATAAAAAGTGATATGGTCCAAAACTAATTATATTATCTATCTACCAAAATGATTCTGTAATTAATGTTCCATTTTATTTGATTGTAATAACAAAAATATAAATCGATGAAAATAGTAATGGTTTCCAACAAACATATAGGAAGCACAGTATATGTAAGCAGCCATTTAAGATTTAGCGTTCTGTCCAAGGCTCAAAGTATGAGATCATGTTGATTTGAAAAGTGTAATTTGAAACAATGCTAATCTTACATGCATTTAATGACGCAGGAGACAGTTTCTGACACTCTTCAGAAGGTGGGGAGGGTCAAAGAGGAACGGGATCGTGCCTATGTGTTCACCCATTTCTCGTGCCATTTTCTGGTGCGTCGGCTTCTGATCTAAAGTCACCCCCATCACAATCAACCCAGTTTCCGTGAGGCGTTGGATGCATTCGTGCAGGGCTTTGACGATAAGCTCCTTTTTGGCCGTAGTAGGCTATTAAGTAGTAGGCTACAGGCTGAAAGTAAGAAGGGAGAATAGTAATATTATAAGGCTTATTAGAACAGAACAGTATCTAACCATATAATGTATTTTACATAGTTTTATATGAACAGAAAATAGTTATTAGATGACAGTAGTAATATACAAGAATATGAATTTGAAAAATTTTCAAACTTTTGATGGTGATAGTACATTTAGAAATATTTAACAACCTGTTTCCAATGCTGAGCAATTCCCTGTGCCATCACTACGACCATCTCAGAAGCAATCCTCGAAGTTCGGTTGCCACCCTCATGTTCTTCAAAACCAACGATTCTGTCATCCTTCATGTATTGTACACATTGCTGTATTTTAATGCCATCGACCGCTAAACAGCAGGCACGATTTGTAGGTTGAAGGTTTTCCACAACATACTCCAATCCCATCAATGTTCTTTGGCACACACCTGATACATTCATGGTCATTTGCAGCTCTCGATATATACATGACTGGGAAGGGAGGCCAAATATTGTCCTAAAGAAAGAGTATGTTGAAGGTGATTTATAAAATAATATATGCCTAATTTGAGATCATCTCTTGTCCACCTCATTCCTCAAGTAGTCTTTTGGAAGCATGTTGTTTCTGGGATGATATGAATCGTGTCAGCACTTTACCAAATTTACCTCCTGATGTACTAGGCTCTGGTGAATGAATCTTCTGTGTATTTTTGACAATTGTATTTACTTTTAATTTAAGTCTCCTTATGATCCCATGCATTTTTATAATTTTTTGCCTGGCTAATTTGTTTTTTTTTCAAAGCAAAAGCATGTTTTAGGAGTAAATTTAACTTAGTGCTTTAATTGGAGAAGGATTCTGAATTGATATAAAAACACGCTTTTTTGATTTGACTGTAGGATACATTATGGAGCTAGTTGATTGAGGTAGTGAAATGAGTTTAGGGATTGGCATTTTTATTGAACTAGGTGACTGAGATAGTAAATTTAATTTGGGGATGGGTGTTACTGGCAAGCTAGGTGATTGTGGCAGTGGAATTTGGACGAGTGAACTTCTTGTGGAAACAGATGTTGGTATAGAGGGAATGCCTTCTCTTTGCTTAGGGGGTGGCCTGACTGGGGTACTTATTACTGTTATGTCTGAGGTTGGCAAACTGAGTGAGGGCTCTGCTATGGACGATAAAGTTGAATGTCTGTTATTTTTGTTCAGATAGTCACTATTTGGAAAGTGATCACTGCAGATAACCTTAGATTTGTTTAGATGACTGTGATCAACCTTGTCGAGATCAGCCCGCCGACATTTCACAACCCTATTACTTACACCTGAAAATAGATAAAAGACACTTGTGAATAACCTTGTTGGTCTATACTTTTACCAAAGATAATTAATGGAAGTATGCATGAGCATTATTCCAAAAATTGAATATGAAAAACAATGTTAAACTCAAAGTTATATTTTTTAATAAAATTATGAATTTCCATAATAAAGAAACAACTAATTGGGTAATACTCTATGTTTTTGGAATCCTACTACAATTTTTTATCTGATTTTAAATATTTGAGCAGGGGGGCTTTTAATGTTAGCTATATTTTTTTTTGAAATGTTGTTACTGATATTTCAGTCAGTTTTTCATAATTACAAGTATTTACATAAAAATGATATACATAAATAAATCAACTTAAAAATTATTTGATTTGTAGGTTGAGCTAGACATGCAGTTACAATGTTCACCCCAGTTTAATATAGATAATTAATGGAAGTATGTATGAGCATTATTCCAAAAATTGAATATGAAAATATATATTTTTAAATAAAATGATGAATTTCCATAATGTCAATGAAGCATCCAATTGGGTAATACTCTATGTTTTTGGAATCCTACTACAATTTTTATCTGATTTTAAATATTTGAGGGGTACATTTAATAACAGTTTTTTTAAATGTTGTTGATATTTCAGTTTTTCGGTTTCATAATTCAATTATAGAGCATATAGGTATTTATACACAAACATGTCACATTCCTTTCAAAATATAGTTTAAGAAATATGTATTTATAAAAAGTGCATAAGTAATATAGATATTGAGGATAAAATCAGATACAATATAATTATTCCAAAGTATTCTTAAAGATACTTCCTAATAGCTATTCCTAATAAAAAAGTGAACTATTTCTTAAAATTCTACTAAGCTATCCTGAATTTGAGTGTAATGATGATAAAAATGATGTGTTCCTAGATACATTCAATAGTTATAAGTATAAGACAAGGTCTAAGTATATTTAATGATGATATGGATAATAAAAATAGAGAATAATAGGGACCTTTGAAATCGATCATGTTAAACTGTAAAACTATAACATACCTGTCTTTATCTTTTGGAAACCGATGAAACCTTAAATTGGAGTTTGGAAAGTTAGTGCTAGTAGAGCCATCTTGATTATTACAGCCATAGATGGCACACAATCTTCCTTTTACCATTATTTAAACTTGTTAAAATAGTGAAACTTAATTGTAGTAATTATTGTTAAGATAGTGAAACTTAATTGTTTGGTGAATAGAGATGGCATCAAAAAGATAAGCATTTAAACAAATTAGTTTAAAAGCTCAATATCTAAAAAGAAGTCATATCTCAAAAAATAAACATTTGTAAAAATTTCATAAATAACCTATTATATAAATTAAAGTTAATATTATATTATTCAGAAGTGTCAGGTAACAGTAAAAAATAGAAAAATAAAAATCACTACGAAATTTATGTTTTTTTTGACTGAGTGGTTTCTCTATGTCTACCTACTCTATGGATTAGACTATTTTATTTAATGACAGAAATATATCTATAGGCTTGGGCTTGACTTAATTTTACTATAAAAGTGTAAATTATATATTTTAAATGAATACTACTTTAATATTAAAAATTAAAAGTTTTATTCAATGCTTTATTGTGGTTTTATATCATTTTTATATAAATTAGCTATATTTATAAATTTTTCAGATTCCATAACTATTTAGTAAAAATCAATTATTTTGACACCAAGATTGTCACTACCTATTGTGGATCTAGAAGATGAATCTGGAAATGAATAAAGAAAAAAGTTTTAAATGTATTATTTATTATTAAACTAAATAAAATATTAATGTCAACAGGATGCCTGCCCATCTGGAATTTTAATTTATAGAATTTTAACATGTGTCTGGAAAACTTGTTTTGTCCCAGGTATGACATTAAACTACATCTGAAAATAAAAGTTTTGAGATGAAATTTTCTATTTTTGTTTATTTTTCTGTAATCATGTAAATTCTTTATAAATGTATTATCACTTGGTGTGTTTACAGTCAGTTTTTATCCAGTTTCAACTCCATAAAATATAGATCAAATTCATTTTTGTTGCTATCAGAAACTTTTATCATGTACATTTACTTGTCTGGAAATATAGCTTTTATACTGTACATGGACTGCACAGGTAGGTGGGCTGTCACCTATTCGGCTGCTGTAGTTGGCACATTTACAGAGACGTATGATGCTGATTTTCAAGCTTTGAGCATTATCAGAAGCCACTATAGTTTGACTGGCACTGTGGACTTTGTCCCTTTGTTGGATGCGGATGCCTCCATGAAACCATCCAGTCAACATCAATTTATGGTCAAAGCTAATACATGGATGAAGAAATTAGCGGAGCATTTACTGATTTACTCCGGAGCTTGAGGCGAATTTTCAAGCTGTCAGCATTATCTATTGATTTTCATAGAGTTACTACCAGGAGTAAGCTAATACTGTTCACACGGTGTATGCACATTTCAGAAATACCCATGCTCCTACCCATACATTTGAAAAATATTGTGATGATTATGTGGCATTTAACAAATCACAGGTTGGTGGCCACTAGTACAGGGAATTACGAGTATATACTTGAATTTAAAAAAGTAGGTAAATAATATTGAAAGAAAGTTTTAAATGATTATATGTATGTGTAGGTATATTGCTGTATATAATTCTAATTCGATCAGATCAGGTCACTATTTAAAAAATGTAAAATTATTTTAACTGACAAGGGTCTTTTAACTGACAAGGGTTTTTTCCCCTGGTCAAGGGGATTATTTTATTTATTGTATTTATTTTGATACAATAGAAGTTGTCATCCATTGAATTTTCGAATAAATTTCCCTCACATGATGAATTAAAATAGCTTAAAATAATATTTTATTTTGTTATACAATAAAATGCAAGTTCATGAAGTCTACAAGGAATAAATCATTATCCTCCGCTGCCGCCACTCCAGAAAGATCCACTCCTCAACCAGCAGCAGGGACTGCCACTAATCTCATCTGTACCCGCACCAGTAAAAAGAACAGGGACCAATTTTGTCCACACTCTTGGAAAGTAGGGATGTGAAGCCATATCTGTTCCTTTAAAAATGTTCCTGGCTGTGCCACAAAGCTCACGTTGTCATGTGCCAAACTGCAATTTTGCAAGGTGCAGGAAGGCTACACATTAACCTCACACTGTGTATGCACATTTCAGAAATTAGGCACAGGTAGTTGATCAGAGTGTGGAATAGGCCAAATAGCTGAAGGAATGTTTGGATGTGTGATATTATGATTATTTTTCTTGCCAACACCTTTTATGTTTGTCAAGCAAAACACGAATATACACGATTTGGAAAAATATCCATGAATATAAACGACTTTGACATAGTAGGTAAATGAGTAAATAATATTGAAAGAAAGTGTTAAATGATAATATGTGTAGGTATATTGCTGTATATAATTCGATCAGATCAGGTCACTGTATAAAAAATGTAAAATTATTTTAACTGACAGTAGATGTGTGTTAAATTAAAATGAGTGAATCAGTGACTTTAGCTGGTCAAGGGGGTTATTTTATTTATTGTATTTTGATACAATAGAAGTTGTCATCCATTGAATTTCCGAATAAATTTCCCTCACATGACGAATTAAAGTAGCTTAAAATAATATTTTATTTTATACAATAAAATGCAAGTTCATGAAGTTTACAAGGAATACATCATTATATAACTTAATACTTAACTATATATAACATAATTTATGCATCTATTTTACAATAAACACAATTGTCAGTTTATAAACAACATCAACTATCTTAACTAGTGCTAGTTATAATAATAAAATTATTTTTAGATGGAATTTTTAGGACAAATCGGGCCTGCCAAAAAAACTTGGTGGGAGTTCAATGAGTTCCAGTTCTGGCTCATGCCGGCTGGGCAGGATGTCTCAAAGCTGGGATACCTAAGGTGTTGCTGGAGCAGAAACCATAGAAAATATAATAAATATGTGCCTGTTGTTTGAATACCTCTGATGCCACCACTGCATAAGAGGTATTCTAGACTAATTACAAGAGCAACAAATCATTTGCCATTCTTCAAAGTACACTGAATGATCCAAGAACATTACCATGCTTACATTTCCTTATTTCAATTGCTAAGGGATTCACTGGTTTCCTAACTAAATTCCAAATGGAACAACTTGTTCTCCCGTTTCTTTTAGAAGAAATGACAATGCTCAATAAAGGTGTTTTGAGGCGATATGTTCCATCTGAAGAAATTGATCAACTGATACCTTTGCCTTTGGAAATATTGAAATTTAGTCTGGATGATCAGAAGAGCAAATTGCTCCCAACAGAACAGATAGATGTTGGAATAGCAGAAAGATCTAGTCTTTGGAAGTTGGATAGTCTAATTTCGCCACATTCAACACTGAACACTCAGTATGTACTTCACCTATTTTGTACATCTGTTAAGGTAATTATTTTATATATAAGGTACTGTTGGGGATCATCCATTTAATACATATATGTTTGTATACTTATTTAAATTCTATTTTTTATAATCACAGTCTATCACAGAAATTATGTATTTTATATCTACTGTACATTCCATTCAGCACTCTATATGTAGTTATAATATATACAATAAAATATATACATTTTACAACTGGATTTTTATGTGAAATGTGGTCAGTAAATTTAATATAATTTCTGGAAAATAATTTGGTCAGATGCGCGGGCACTATTTTAATTGATTATATTATATTAACTATTTTTGACTTAATTTTGACAATATATATTTTGTAAAGTGTTTTTTCTTGTGCACCCCATAACAAAGGTCTTGTTAGCCCCAAAGTGTCTTATGTACTCTATCAATATATACACCACCAACAGTTAATTAAACTGCCCCCTAGAAAATGTAGCATTTTTACCAATAAATGAATTTTATCAAGTTAATTCAAAGGTTATCTAATGTTATTAACATAATATAAGTGATATTGCTATACTAGCTACTTAATTACGTCATATGCAGACAATGTCTTTGCTTTGTCGAGCCCAATGACTACTGGCATTGTCTTGCTAGAAGGTAAGACATCAGGCAGGCTTTTGCCATCATTGTGCCATGTGCTTGTCCTAAGAAGTTTATACCATTGTGGGAAAAGCCTCCAGGCAGAATGATTTAGCTTGTAAGGTGTTGATGCCATTGTGGGAAAAGCCTCCATCCAGCTTGTACCTCCTTGATGTATCACATAACACTGCTGCTTTTCCACATGTTGGCTGTCCAATGCTGGTGTTCTCAATCCCCTATAAGTCTGGCAGCCCTGTGGTTTTTTGTGAAGAGTGGCTTGCACTTAGTAATGTAACCATGCAGACCAGCAATTCTCAGGTGGCTTTTGTTGAGGTGCAAACATGCACTCCATGCTCCAGTGTTGGTGCTGCTAACAAGCTATGAGCTGAGGGTTGGCTGCATTCCTCCAGACAGTTGCCCTGTCTTGCCTGATACTGGAGATCCTCAACAGACCAGGTCTGGGCAGGTCATCTACTGAACGAGTAGACTGTTTCTTTACTAAGAGTCACTGAATTGTCCATTATTCTCTGATTGCTGGATAATGATCTGAATTTGCTGATCATGAATTAGTCGAGGCATGTTGTAACAATTTCTGAGCAATAACTACCTACATTTTTTTAATATGTCATGGGAATTACTTTTCAGTACATTACAATATCACATTAGCATATCAGTGTGCATGAGCCAATAGCAAGCAGGAAACCCTTTGCAAGGGGACATTCACTAGTAAATTAACCCATTTGGGACCGCATATAGAAGAGCTTGTCCGATCTTGGTGATTTTCATATATTTTACCAATATTGGTTACAGTATATTGCAGCCCAAATTTCAAATCGATAAGTTTATCCATGTCATAGATATCAACCATTGCAAAAAAGCAATGCTGGTCCAATATGAAGTATTAAAAAAAATCATATCTTCATTTTTGTCTATATTTGTTTCAGCATCAATTAATAATTTATAAATAATTTATAATAATGTTTCAATTAATAATTGAATATGCAAAACAATATTATTTACCATAAAAATGTAATTTGAAACACCGAAATATAGTAGTTAGGGACATGTAAATACATTAATTTTCAAATGCAGTTTTATCAAAAAGCAGAAATAGAATTATGTAAATAATGTAAATACAAACTTTGTCAGAGTTTCACTGAGAAGAATGTAATACAAAGCATTCTCTGTGGCAGGGTACATCACATGTTCCACAGCGATAGATAACTTGGGAGCCACCATCATGCATTCGAGTTGGACAATTTGGCACTTGACATTGTCTACGTTTCTCCATGTTCACAAATTGATGCTGTCAGTGATGAAGATGTGGCTGTCTCTTGATACCGTGCACTGCTCTTTTGTGTGTAAGCATTTTCTGGGCAACCTGGCGTCTGAAGGACAGTTGATCAATGTTAGCCTTGTTAGCTGCTTGAAACAAAAGAAACGAATTTGTCACAAAACCTTCCAAAATCCAGATAAACAAAGGCCAATACCACTTTTTGCCTTTGATTGATATGTGGTAGAGCTGTATACGCGAATCAAAGACATCAACTCCTCCCATGTGTTTATTGTATCTTGAAATCAAATTAGGCATTGGAACTGCAATCTTTGCTTTGTTCTCTCTGCTGTATCATTGAGCGGTATTCAATGGATGAACCGAATTAAAATTAGACAGGAGACCAATTGTGTTATTATCTTTCCACTATACCCCTACAATGCCTTCTGACAATCTGTAGTCAAATTCGTCTCTTTCTTTCAGTGTTGTATCTGCTGCTGGACACTTTTTCACCCGATTTGAACGTACCATACCTGTTGCTTTCACATTGCAATTTTTCAGGTATGCCATGAGTTTGTAAGATGTGAAAATTTTTTCGAAATTTAATTTGATGTTTTTTTCATACACATTGTCATGTGTCAGCAAGTCATCAATCACTCTTGAACCAAGTGGACTCTTCTTGTTATCAGTAGCACCTTGGTATGCATCAAATCTAACCATAAACTCATCCGTACTACAGAGGCACCATGCTTTATAGCCGAATCTTATCAGTTTGCCTCTGGTAAATTGTTTCAGTCAGTTCCTACCGAAATATTTTATCATCGATTCGTCCATGTAGAGCTTATCATTTTCTTTGAGTGGAATTTTACTGGTTGCATGGTTTGCAAATTGAATCAAAGGTCGAATTTTGAACAACCTATCGGTGCTTGTGTCTGCCATCATGTTATCATTTAAATGTATCAGGGTCTTTTCATGTAATCGACTCTCGAACTGCAACTATTCCAAGATCATCTTCAAGGGACCAAATCATTTTTTGTCAAGGTAGTTTATAGTATCCTCTGATCTACAGAACTCCCAAGAATAAAGTCATCGTGTCTTCATTGATTGTAACATCCATGTTTTTCTGTCCTGCATATCTATTGGTTTTGATGACCAATAAATCCAACAAGCCTGGAGTAAATAGTTCAAACACCTCAAAGGGCTCTTTTCCAGTAAATTGTTCTAAGACGTCTGGACTCCAATGCTCATTTTGAGATGGTAAAGGCTGCCTGTTATCACCTTTCTTCCATGTTACATCATCACCTGTAATATTAAAAAAGTCAGTCAGTTGTGGTGGTTGGTTTACTT
>JAYRBW010057113.1:0-31620 GCA_036023295.1 Invenusta paracnida | reverse complement strand
GGAGGGAGGGAGAGGGGAAGCTCCCCTTCCGCATTCTGACTATGCTTTTTAATTGAACAAATAGAAAAACAGAGTCTATCATGACTTTTCCTAAGATAAAGTTTTCCACTCTTTGGCGCTATATATATATATTTAATATTATGCATTTAAATGATAATCAGGTGACCACGCCCTAAAGATACATGCTTTTTTTAAAAACAACAGTTAGACATACTTTTTTATATATGATCTATTTCTCTCGAAATTAAAGACATTCTTATTCTGGTTATTAGTTTCATGTAAAGTACAATAAATAACGTTTGCTTGAAAAGAACATTAAATTTTGTTTCAAAATATGTATATTAAATTGTTTGAAAATATTGAAGTAGGTAATAATAATAATAATCTTTTTGACTACATATTTTTATAGTAGAAATATCTTTTGGCTATTTTTCAATGGAATAGGATAGAAATGCATGCAATATAACTGCTTGCAAAGATTTCTACTGTACTATACAGTAAAAAAATAATAGGGTTTATTATGAATCTCCCTCAAAAAAAAAACTGGTATAAATAGGGTTAAAGTATAAGGAAAATGTATAATATAGTATGGTTTGGAAAAATGTTAAACTAAATATCTTTTTTACAGATTTTTAATGAAGTTTAGCTTTTGTTTAAATACAGATATATGTATGTTTGTTATATTTAAATGGTGTCATTATGTTTGCATAATGGAGATAAGCTTTTCTAAATAAAGTAAATAAATATTTATGACAGTAGCCTAAAACTGAAAATATTTTGATATAAATAAAATGAACCAAAAAGCAAAACTTCTATCATTACGAAAAAGATGTTAGTTAAAATTTGATGTGTATATATGCAGCATCAGAACGTTCTATTTTACATATATACTATAAAGTTATTCAGAAACTAATATTCGGAATTGTTGTTATATCAAAACGATTATTTTATTTTATTCAATTCATTATTTTGAGATATTTGTTTCTATTTTAGTCTGAATATATTCTGGTTTTATACTATGTATATATTTGTTTTGAAAGCTTTAATAAATTTCATTAGCTTTAACAGTCAAAATATATTATTATACATATATGTAGTGTATATATTATGCAAATTATGAATTTTTACAAATTTTAAACTTCGTTTAATGTAATGCGCAACATTTTATCTAAAATACATATTTGACTGCTATACAAATGATTATAAATATATATTTAACTTAATTAACAAATAAATACATACATACATACGCTATTATAATCCTTCAAATATTTATAATAATAGTTCAATAAATGTTACTTCTAATTTATATTTCAATTAATATCAAGATTTAATCTAGTATACTACTTTAATAAATAAAAGTAGTATATATTGTATGTTTATCAAAGTTATTGATATTAAATTATAATAACAAAATAGATGTTTACAAATGTTGCAGATTAAAAAAAAATTGTTTACTTAGCTGGTATATTGAAATTTGTTAAGTTTACATGTCTTTTCTAATGTAACATATAATAATGTAATGCAAATCATGCTATTTCTAAATTTCTTACATATTCAGATTTTATACATATATATATGTAGATATAAAACTTGAAATATTTTGTAACATGAAATAATAAGTTGTGTAAATAACGTACATGTTAAATTTTATAAAATTCTTTTATATAACTGAATTTTTAGAAATTTATATTTGTGATAAACAACATTTTTTATATAACAAATAAATAAACACTTTGAGTAAAGCTTTTCTGTGTAATTAATATTAATTAATATATATTTAAAAAAATTGATAATATTGGATATATATATATTTTTGATTATTAATATAAAGTATTCTTAATTACAGGATGTAGATAAACGTCTATGTATTATTCAATATACATGTACAGAGCACAGTTGAATGCATCTGTTATAGAAAATATCTTTAACACTTTAATTATATATATTGGCAGTTATATATTAACAATATGAATTTCCACTACTATTATACATATAACTTATTTATAATTTAATTGCATGTGTTCGAAAGTCATAGAGCGCTGTAGTGTGGTAGTCAAGTTAAATTTGATAAAATTTAATAGATGTCAATGCTCGCTTTGAAATATCAGTCTACTAATTACCTCCTATTTAGTTCAAACTATTATCTTTGCATTTCGGAACTGGAGTGTCATATAAGAGAATAAACAATATTCGACAGTGCAAATTTATATTGTTCCAAACAGCTCCATTTCATGAAAAGTTTACCACAATGCCGCCGCGCTGAAGTTGAGGATATTATTAGTATCCCCCTTTCCATCCCTTATCGATTCCACTGGCTAATTGTACTTAGACCAATCAAACTTTGAGAAGTAGAAGAAATTAACTAGATGTTATTATATAAACATCCCAATATACAGTATGATGTCTATGCTAGAGAATATGTCACTTGCTGGGGCATTTTATATCTCCTTCCTTCGCCTTCTCCAATATTAGCTGAAACTAAAAACCTATTAGACCTTCTAATAATTCAGATGTCGTAGACATGCCTGCGCTTATTTAACTTGTCCTTATTATGTATATTAAAACATCAAATTGAAATATTATTCGGTGCATCAAATAACACATCGAGCTTGAAATTGTGTGCAGTACTCACTGCTCGTGGGGCAAATATTTTAACAAACTCTGTAAAGATCCGATGCAATGAGTTTCTTAAATTGAAGGAAGAATGCGTAATTTCTTAAATCCGTTCTCGCCATCTCAGCGCGCGGATACAGTTTTTACAGAAGTTTCATTTTGAGTGAGGAAACGTTAATATATTCCTTAAATTCTGTGAAAGAAAAGATATTCTTACGTCATGGAGGAAGATTTCTTTGATGATATCGAGGTAGGCCTGCTAAGTGCATACTTCTAACAATAATTATTTCTAGATTCAATGTTTTAGCAAGTAAGATACATATATCATTATTGATTAACATAATTGTGAAATTTTATAACTTAGTCGATTATATTCTGTGTCCAAGTCAAACAATATATTTTGTAAATATGTATATATATTATATGTACTTATCCATAATATTATATTTAATATGTATATTAATAATTAGTAATATTATTTGAGTAAATTGATATCATTACTTATTAATGGGGGACATTTTATTTATTGTTTGTGTGTTTAAGATAAAAGCAGTCATATGAATATTTTAGAAATAAATAAGCTTTAAATATTTATGAATTTACAATGTAATAGTTTATTTTGATAAACTTTTACAAATCTATTTGTATTGCCAGAGCTATTTGCATCCATACTGCTAGTATTGATAAGCATAAACACGGTGCTAAATAAGGTCTTCTAGTTGTAGGTATGGCTTCATGCTCTTCGGATCCCTGTATTAGTACCTATAGTTTAAAAGCTTATACATTTGTGTTTTATTTTTGTGTCATAATAAACATAATAAGTTTATTACATTTCATAATACAGGTTAAATTGCATCCACGCTTTGCCGGGATATTTATATATATATATGTATCTTAATTAATTAGTAGCCTAAACTAACCAATACTTAAAACTCGAAGGTAGTAAGTTCGGACCCCAGTACATATTCCAGGATTTAACAAACTTATTTGCGCTGGAGCCTTAAATTAATTATCAATTGATTATATTGAAGTCTATCGCAACTAATTAATGAAAAATTATATTTATATACTGGCAAAGCTTGAATGCAATTTATCTGATAATATTAGTTATTAGTGAGGTAAGCCACCTATATATATAATTTATAAAAACTGTTTTATTACACTTTGTTACGTAAAATAACGCGTTAGGCATTCAAAATGTACACATGTCAACGATATTATTTAAAAAAATGATCATATAATGATTAATCTCTTCCTTTATATACGTGGAAATGAAAATTTGCCGGCATATTTAGGATTTGCATGCTTCTATTTTATAAAACTTCAGTTTTATTATAATGTTTATTATTATGTTTGTATTATAAATGTAAGGGCAAATCTTTAACTTAAAGGTCAGGTAAACAATATAGTTTAACTCACACAGTAATAATATACAGAATTTCAACTCTTTTTAATTTAATATACTTCGAGCTGTAAACTATTATATATAAAAATTAAAAATTGTTTTATTTAAATAAATTTCCTTTAAATGAGTATGGAAAAGTAATATTAAATATTTTGATTAAATTAATTTTAATAACAAATATATATATTCACACAATTTTAACATACGTAAGTTGTCTGTAAAATATATGTAATGAATGTATATCTAAAACTGTTTTACTATATAAACTGCATAATTGCCATCAAGTATTAAATCAATATTTCGCAAAAGCTTTTTGGTAACTGAATAGTAGTATTAAACTGCACACAGAACCAATAGGAGTCGAAGCTCTGTATACCTATAATTATGTTATGGTTTTACTGTTACTAATAATAATTGTGAGTCATGCCGGTTTGTGGACTGCTTTTAACAATACTGTTGCTTTAGTTTTGACTTCACGACTTTATGTTAAAAGTTTCAATATAGTTTATTATTGTTTTTAAATATATACTTTTGTTTAATTGTGATGACTATAAAAGTGAGAGAGGTAAGCGAAAGGTAGAACTCGACATGTAAATGTAGAGCTCGACATTTAAAGGCAGAGCTCGACATGTAAAGGAAGAGCTTGACATGTAAAGGAAGAGCTCGACATGTAAAGGAAGAGCTCGACATGTAAAAGAAGATCTCTACATTTAAAGGAAGAGCTCGACATGTAAAGGAAGAGCTCGACATGTAAAGGTAGAGCTCGACATGTAAAGGAAGAGCTCGACATGTAAAGGTAGAGCTCGACATGTAAAGGAAGAGCTTGACATGTAAAGGTAGAGCTTGACATATAAAGGCAGTGCTCGACATAAAAAGGAAGAGCTCGACATGTAAAGGTAGAGCTCGACATGTAAAGGAAGAGCTCGACATGTAAAGGTAAAACTCGACATGTAAAGGTAAAACTAGACATGTAAAGGTAGAGCTCGACATGTAAAGGTAAAACTTGACATGTAAAGGTAGAGCTCGACATGTAAAGGTAGATTTTGGCGTGTAAATGTAGAGCTCGACATGTAAAGGTAGAGCTCTACTGTTACTAAAGTCTTTCGGCCGCATACCTAAAGTCTTCAAACGATGGTTTAAATTAAAACAAAATTGTCTAACATTCGAAAAAGTTTTAATATATTATTTTATTGTAATAAATAATTTAATAAATAAATGCAACTGTTTTGAGTTTGATAATAGAATATTAAACTAATTTGTAGGGTGGAGTTTTCTCGTGGTATATTTTTATTCGTACGAATCTCTTATGTATAGCCAACAATTCAGACGTGTCAAGAGTTCCTTATCTTTCCATAAAATAACAATATATTTGCTATGGAACTGGATATGCCAATTTTATGGAAAATATATAAAAAAGCAGAAACATGCTGGAGTGAACAATTTTCATTATTTGTTTCGTGTTTCAATTGATTTTTTTAACATCATGAATTATTCAGTGAGATACTAATGGATCTCATATTGACATTTATGCGGGTTTTTTGTTAATATAATTTTAGAGTTAATAAGCGGTAGAAGCTATTATTTCAGTTTACAATTTTTCTATTTTGTGGAAATTGGCAGAAATATTCATGCTTCATCACGAATAATTCCAACTTCCTGTTTTTAAATTAAATTGGATCTTTTGTTTGCACAGTTCCATTATTTGCATAATCAGACAAGAGAAGCGCAGTGTATGACAGATAACTAATATTCGCGTTCGTTTTGAAATATTACATTTTAAATCGCTTTGAATACACCTAATTGCAACCTTTAAAAATAATTATTATGTTTTGATATAAAAATATAGCGGTAAACTGTACACGAAATTAAAACAAATAATATAATAGAATTTTAGTTCTAAGCTTTATTTTCGTAATATAGTGTCCATTATTTCTTAAATATTAACTGTTAGTTGTACAAATTATCTTAATATTTTTCTAATATAATAGACAATGTCGTTATATTGAGAAATATATAAAATAATACATTATACCATCTATACAAAGTTTTATACATATGCATAATATTCACACTATACTTAAAAACTTCATAAAAGAAAGAATTTTCTCGATTTGATAACAACGCAGTTATTTATAAAAATAAACACTGACATTTCTTGGTAAAAAAATATATTAACACATATTTTATTAACGCACATGTTATTAACACACATGTTATTAACACACACATTATTAACACACACGTTATTTATACACACGTTATTTATACACATGTTAATAACAAACATGTTATTAACACACATGTTAATATAATTATTTTTTTATCAGAAATGTTACGTGTTTATTCTTCTGTACTCTATCTTTGATGTTCCAGTTATAACAAATTGTAAAGTATAGAAAATATATAATTTTATTGAAAATAACATAAGGTAGTAAGCCTTATAATGTATGTATATTATGGAATATGACGCTCTAAGATATATTTAATTCTATTTATGTTCATAGCCTAATTATATCTTTTTATCTGACCATGTAGTCTTACTTGTGCTATTTCAACTACTGTTACCTATTATTCCCGCATTTCTACTTTCATTTCTTTCCTCGCAGACACCTTAAGCCTTTATACTTTTCTCCACATTTCTTCAGCGATTAGCTCATATCTTCTTACTCAGACAAAACTCTAATTCTTTACTACGGCAATGCATAAATTTAAACCACTTCATCCTGGCTTCACCATACTACCTGGCCAGCGCCTATATATGTACATATATCAAATTATCATATCACTATCGCTCCGTCGTACAAAACAAAACGCACATCATAATTCATACAAAAACTTATTCATTCATGATCGCATGCATGATTGATGTTGAAACAAGGTATTAGGTGTCGCTATTAAAACGGATGTATTATTTAAGTTTTATTGTATACACATAAAATGCATGACAAGCTCTAAGTGTACTGACATATTATATAATACGCCTAATATATATAAATTTACTCCTCAAAATAATAAAATTTTGAAACCTATTAGTTGATCGATATACAATTTTCCTTGTTCAATGAAGAGAATACTACAAATTATTCTAAATTCTATCGTGATATAGGTTTTCTATCAAGTTTTCAAAGCTACACACATCTTGGTAGTTATATAGACTATATTATGCATGTATACAAGTGGACATTTTATATTATATATTTAATAGTTGATATCAGTTAGTCTTCTGCAATACACAATTTTAGCGGAAAACCATTAAAATAGTAATTATATTTAATGGACACTAACATTTTATTGCAGCATTCGTAAACTTGTAGTATAGACTTTGTTAAATATGCCAGAACGATATACAATACATTATTTTCTTTAACATTAAACAAGTTTATATTGCCAAGCATGTGTATTTAAATTAACTACTCAGACAACTACATATGTACATATTGTGCCATTAATAACAAAAATAAAAACTATTCATCTTTAATTATCCAAATATTAATTTTAACGTGGTTAAAGAGTCATAATGCTTTTGGAGTATAACAAATTTTATATAGGATACTCGGGAGCATTAATTCATTTATTAAATGTTATGTTTAATTTCAATTTTAATTTTAATTCAGAATGAAACTTAGGTTTTAATTAAAGAATGGATTTTTTATTTTTAAAATGTGATATAAAAATCTGTAGTTTTATTTTACATATTTATAATTTCGAATTTTTAAATTTTGTTTATCATATTTATATATGAAAGTTTACTACTTCTATTATAAATAATTTTTTGATAAATAAAAAAAAAGATATTTGTATTTATAACTACATCCACAATTATTCTAATTAACCTCATTTGATCAGTCAACACGTTTAACTGAATGATATAATATGCTGAGCAGATTAATTGTAATGTGGGTATGTATATGTATAATGCATAATTTTTAATGAATTTATAAAATGTATTTTTAAACCTCTTGATAGTATAAGTGTGTATATTCACATTCTGTAAAAGTTGTCAATATTATTGTGTTGGGAAAAGGGCTAAATCGGAAAAACTCTTTTTTGATTGCAATAGTCGTAAACAACGTGGGTTGTTTAATTTCCCTAATGGTATATCATAACAGAAGAGGAAAAAAATATTTTGCACAATTTATGTAACATTTTCCGAAAAAGACCAATTTTGATTCGATTACTTCAAATCATATCAATATTATGAATTTATGGATAAATTTTATTAACTAAAAAGTATTATGTCCACAATATTGCTTAAATATGATTCCAATTGACTCTATCAGTCTTCCAAAATAATTATACTATGTGCACAATGTGTATCAATTACAAGCGATCGACATTATGGAAAGATTTTTTTTTATTAAATCTTTGTAAGCCATTTGCTAGAATTTATGCTACACAAATAGGAATATATTTATGCAATTCTTGAAGCATAATATTCTGAAGTTCATGTTTTATATATTTTAGTTTGGTCCTGTAAAACATATTTTAGCATTTCAATATTTAAAATGTTCAAAATATAGTTTAGTCCTCTTTACATCCTTCATTTAAGTATCATCAGTTTATTATATTCCTTTCAGAAGAAAAATCTGTAATTGAATTCTTTTCTTCTCATATTAACGTGTGTAATTTATTATGTAAAACATGTTATTATTTTATTGAGTATTTGACTTCAACTTGCGAGATTCGAACAAATAATTAAGAATTATTGTTAAAACTAGTTTATGCATAAAGTTATTTTATCGTTAAATTAATTTAAATTACTGATAATGACTAGTCGTTACATATGCTAGCATTGTTATATCCATATATGTATAGTATATCAATAGATATTACCGTGATTATTTACATAATTTTTAAAATATTGTTTTTATAGCACAATTTTTTTATTACATGCCTTACTACCAGAATCTGTCAGTATTACAGTAATCCAGCAATCCAGCCGTCTGTATTACATTAATGAACAATTCGTTTCTTACACTGTATGTATTTTTAATTATGTAGAAATATATAAATTAGTTAATATTGGAGAGATTATGAATAAATGCGTATTACAAAATATATTACATTTCTTCCATATTATAAATGTACAATATTTTCAATAAGCACATGCAAACTGCTGTAACAATTTTGTTTTTTACTTGCTACCCATAGGAGCTGGTTACATCTGAAGTGGAACCAAAGAACTACAAAGGCATCGTACTAGCCCTCTTCACTATCGCAGCCATAGGAGGTCTCATCATAACATCCATCGTTATTGTTACACCAAGTATGTCATTTGCATTCAATGTTTGTGTCGATCTTATTAATTAATTTAACATAATTTATGTTTTACTTTGTTTGGATAGATGATTTTTCTCATCGTCAGAAAAACTTTTTAGAAAAAAATAGTACTTTTCTTAATTAATTTTAGTGTAATATCTTCTTTGAATTTTTCTGATTTGTATTTATTTATAATTTCATTACTATTTTAATTTATTAATTGTCATGTTTGTTGTCAAATTTTAATTTTTTATTATATATATGTACTGTTTTTTAAACTGTATATCTTTAACGATAGTCAATTATTATTACACGTTTAATATTTCGGGGTCTTAATTACATGAGGCAAATGAGGCCCCTGTATCCTTTTAAAATTAACAAAAGTGATGCAAAAATAAAAATTTGCTCCTTTATTTATAAATATTAATTCTGTAATCATATATTATAAAGCAATTTATATTTTACTTCATGTATATTGGATTGATATATATATATAAATATAATAATAGAGAAAGTTAATTTAATATAAAGACAATTCATAAAGCCATTTATTTAAAAATTATTTTTGGTACAAGTTACTTCGTATTAGTTAATTGAGTGAGTTTTTGTTAACATATTTTTTATTTTAAAATGATGAGCGAAGTGTAAATATGTAGGTATAGTAATAACTACTGGAGAAGTTTTTTTTTTATATATATGATTACAATTTATATGAAATAAAATACGAAGAGCAGCTAGAGGTAAAATATGACATATTTTAGATTTAATTAGTTTTCTATAATTCTGGAGTTGTATACACCCTTAATATAAAACGATGTTACTGACATCCAGGCACCAGCTACCAACCACCAGAAATATATAAATTGATACCCAATTTTAACATTTTCCATGAAATTTTTAACTTTACATCCATTAATTACTGTTATTTTTGAATTTTTTTTAGTATCTTCTATTCGAAGGTTTATTTTATTATCTTTGAAATAATTATATATTCAATGATATTTCAATATATTTAAAAGCTTTAGAATTTTTTACCAATAATAGTGTTTTTAAAGAATTCAATGTTGGTCATAAGCAAATGTATATTACATTTAAGAAATAAAGTTATTGCACTAATTCAAATTATACGTTTTATACTATTTGTGTTCATATAATAGGTTTGCAATTATTTTCCAATTTAATAATACTAAACATTTGAACTAATTATATATGCATACATTTCTGGCCGTCTAATTCTACTGATCATCTAATAAAATAATGTACATTGTTACGATGATATTTGTATTCAATAAATCAAATTTTTGCGATCATTTTTATTATAATAATAAATTTAAAACTTACTATTATTATTACATATAAGCAATATTTAAAACATACAATTTATCACAAACGTAGTATTAATCAATTGCATATACCTTCTTATTAAATATGTGTAATAATGTTATATGGCCCATATGTTGCACGATACTTATATCAAGCCAGTTCGTGTTCCGTATTATGTGTTTAACCTTCGCTATATGTTATTCTATTTCATTATTAAACATTACATTGTTATATAAATACTTTGAGCTGGGCAACTATTTCCCCCTATTTCCTTGTTATTGTGTGTTCAATTGTGAATATATTATTTATTTTACTCTAAAATTTGTTTTATTTTGAAATATATTTTGTTCTGTATCTTTAAACAGATATTTTTACAGGTAAGTCTAAGTATATACTGCAGCCTTCCAATGGTCGTATGTATGTATATACATTAGTACTGTATGAATCTACGTATATGGTTATATAGCCTACATGTCCTGGAATTTCTTTTTTTATTAATATATATGTATATGTACGCTATAAATACTTGACAGTATACAAGGTCAACTAGAAAAGGTGTCGTTGTATTCATTTATTAATATATTTGTTTGCGTTGCAGAAAAGTTTGATATTATTCCGAAATCTTAAACATGTGTTTATACACAGTTCAATGTTTTTGGGGATTATTTTGGAATTCTTATTAATGCCACGTGCAGCATCACATGTTGCTTTCGTGTATATTATAATTAAACTTATCTGCTCCTTTTTTATGTAATCCCAGTCTTTGTTACGTGTTCAATTTTATCCGACTCCAATTCACCCATTTATCCACTTGTCACGTGAAAATGTTTTTTTCTAATCATGTCCAGAAAATACACACTCTTAATTAATCATTCAAATTTGATCATTATATATGCAAAATTATCATTTTAAATAATAAGCCATGCCGACTATTTATTATTTTGGTCAAATGAAAAAAAAAGATCTAATTTTGCTTATAACATTTGGATTAATTTTCAGGCACCTATAAAACAAGTAGACCCATTTATTTATTGGAAAAAAAACTAAGTTGTCTGGAGGCATTATTTACCTTTTGTGTGACATCTGATTCATTTCATGCAATAAATATACACAATGTTATCTCAAATTCAGTACAGTACAAGGAAAGTTACTAAATGAATCTTGATTAATTTGTTGTTTAAATATAATTTAAGAATTTCTGCGCATTACGATAAAACATAACGTTGTATGTGAACAAATAATTATTTATTTGAGTATTAGTTTAGTAAAGTAACATGTGAAGGAAGATTTAATGCCTTAAGGTTTTAGATTCATCACTAAAAACTAAAACGTCCTATTCTGCGACATAACTAAACACTAATTTATTTAAATCCCCGTAGTTATCTTAAAAGGGCCGATATATTCCGTCCAGAGGCAACACGCCATCATTTCATTAGGGGAGTGAGATTCTCTTGTAAGAAAACTAGTTGAATACAAACATTTATTGCATACATGCCTCTTTTAAGTTATCACATAAATTACGTACAAATAAAAAGTTATTACTTAGACTGTCAGTATGTAAAGATCTTTACTATTCAGCTAGTATTATTACAATAGTGTATCACTCCCTTGGCAAATGCTGGCGTGCGCGCCTCACAGAATAAGTGGGAACTTTTTGCTATACATTGTGAAAAGCTCTAGTTGTCAACGTTTTTGCCGCAGAATAGAGCTTTTTATCTTATGTAAAGTAATAGTTGTTTCATTCTTTAAATAGTTTTTATATACGCATGTCTTGTTTATAATAAATTAAGTAGATTTTATTGTATTGTATTTTAGGAGTTTTTTATACTGCTATACGTAGATAGATAGATACAAAATAGTAAATTTTAATTCCTTCACAAATTCTGTCGTGATTTTAATATCATCTAGTATACTTAGACATCATGTAATGTATAACCTTTCTTTTGTGACATTTATTAAGCAATTTTTCGTTTAGTCCGCTTTTACCAAAAGGACATCATGTATAGTATAGTCGAATGTATCCATGTGTTAGAAAACGTATTGTAACTTCACATGCTTTTAAATAAACATATGTATAAATATTTAGATATCCGTTGTGTGTTTGTACATCTCATTTCTAACTTGCTGATAAATTGTGTTAGGTCTTAAAATATGTTTTACCGTTTCGAAAAATCTCAATAACAATGCTCCCATGTCCAAAAATACACTACTCGATGAATTTAATTTAATTTAAATTATATAAATATTGTATATACAATTCTTAATGGCTAATAATGTACGCTTAATACATACGTGCCATAAAGTTGAGACGAAATTAAAACATTCATTTTATTACTATATTTAACAACTTTATTTTGAGAAAATATTCAATAAAATATAATTTGTACGAAACATTCGTACTACCAATAGAAAAGTAATTGTTTATGCTGTTGTTATGGTTATAGCAAGACTCATAATACTAACAGCGCCGAAGTCCACGTGCTATCATGGTCTATTAGCATCTCTTCTCTTCCGCATATTTCCATCAAGACATTGGGCAGATGGATATCTAATTTATGCGACATTCTTTGAAAGCGATACACAATTTCATTTGATGTTGTTGGTATATTTTGATTCTAAATCTTTTTGATGATCTCGCAGACATTCTTTATGTACCCTTGCTTTGGTTTGTATATTGTGTTTTAGTAATGTGGGCTATATGTACTTTATTTTACATACAGTAATAAAATGTTTTTTTTAATTTGTCCCCATCATGTTGGCACTAATTGTATATATACATACTAATTAAAAATATGTATAATTATATACTATATCTATAATTATGCTATTTATAATTATACTATATATGTATATAAAATCATCGACTATATTTACTAGTTACTAGTAATACTATAGCCATATATTTACTACAATATTAATTTGAATAATCTGTTAAAATGGGATATTTGACATCTGAAAGGTACATTTAGTTTATTATGATATTTAAAAATGATTTTTACAGATGGTAATGGGTTTAATAATTTAAAAATATATCTGAAAAATCTGGAATATTTACTTGTTTTATTTATATATTTATATTTCTTTAAAACAATATATTTGCTTCATTATATAGTAATTATATATTGAAAATGTTTTATGATTGGTTGTGGATATTAAAATATATTATTGTATTTAATTACATATGACATATAACATTTAATATGGTTTTTATATATAAATTGTATACATATTAAAGGACGTAAAATATAATGACCTAAGTGAATAAACACTATTCTTTGGGTAGATTGTACCACTACTATTTACAATTTGGTTAGAATGTTTATTCATTTATTTGTTTTAGTTTAAATGTTAATTGGAAAAGATAACAATATTAAAAATCTATTGAATATCATATAGATAAAATTGATAATGAAGATTGTTTTATATTTTACTTTGAAATATTTGTATTGTGTTTCAAAAGTCTATTTTTTATATTTAGGTAACAATTACATATACATACGATCTTAATAATTAATACATAACTCATATAATTAATTCACTTGTGTAGCGTATTATCTTAACATTTTCACGGATTGTTTTTACACAATATACTTTAAATAGAACTATTCACCTTCTGACTCAATTTAAAAATATATATTACGAAGTCCTCCAACTTATCATTTTTTCTTTATAAATATAACTTCACAGGTTTATATACTTAGTAGCCGCCAACCTTTAAATTTATTTTATTTTATAATTTAAAATACATAAAAGAAAAAATGAGAACTAAGGAGTAATATAGCTTTTTAAAGCTATATAATCGCGCGCATTTTTTAAATCTAAAGTTTTTTTTACCAAATTGCTATGTCTTCATCGTAAGATAATAAATCATTCAGTCAAAGTTTACCATATGACAGTCTTTGACTTTTTTGCGTTTAAGTATAAATTGAATAAAAATACAATTTAATTTAAAGCAATAGAGGAGAAAAAAGTCCAAAACTGTAACAGTTTAATTTCACTTGGACACCAAGGCGATACATATAAATTCAATATTTCATCTAGGGATTCCTGCAAAATGCTGACAGACAAACGTTTTTCTGTTATCCTGACACATTTAGAATAGCTCAAAGTTTCTTCGTTTCGTTCAGGGAGGATAAAAGTTCTGCGAATCACTCAGGCAACTAGTTTTCTTTATTATTTTCGTAGCTGCGAAATCTTACAATATGGTCAAATTCTTGCTTGTCCTGTTGGAAGTTTAAAAGTATAACATAGAAGCCCGTCTTGTTTTGTTTATACATATATGTATATATGTATGTTGATTAGGTTTCCTGTATTCTATATACTCTGATGTTGCTATATTCGTGTTCGTTTATTCTATATATAGTTTATCCGTGCTGCGTGATCATTCTTCGGCGAGTCTCATGAAAGTATCAAACGTCGACTACTGTCAGTTGCATCCAGCTGACTGTTCATTTATTAACCTCATTTTAAGATTCCATAACGATGGATGGGTGGAGGATAACATGACGCTATCTTAGATAAAGTTTTATGTAAATTAGAGTGACTTAATTAACTGGTAACTGAGGAGAGGAGACCGTGTTAACACCAAGTAATAATAAAATTATAATGATTGAAGATTTAAAGTTCAGCGTACCGAACGGTTTAGCTGACTTGACTATACTTTTGATTATCTAAATGGATAAATCGAGTAGACGCAATGAATTTACGCATACATTATTATATATATGTGTACACGCCTAGTTACCCCAAGAAAAAAAATTGGATGGCATTAGTCAAAGCATTACTTCAGGGTATCATCAGGTGTCCGAAATTAATGCAAGTTATTGAACGTAGAGTACGTTTGGACATCGTAATGAGTCAAATAAGCTGCAAGCGATCATTGAGCGTCGAGTAGATTATAAAAATGCGATTCAAGAAATGTACTATTATTATCCAAATATTTAGCTTTTATCTCAAATTTTCCGTCGGATTATGTGTTTAGTGAACTTGAAGGAATAGTCCTAGTTGTTGCTTTTCCTATCTGTATAATGGTGCGACATCCAGATGTGTGCACTTTGGTTGTATACTGTTATGGTTTTGTGTGTTGGTTTGTTTTGTAGCGTGTCCAGACTTTGTTGACGCTTAAGTTTCACTCAACACGAAAGGATCTTTCCATTAATGAGAGCCTGTCGTGGCTTAGAATTCTCTCAATGTGTGTGTGTTTTGGAAGAGGTAACATTGTGGGTCGATTCTTCTCAAAATAGGCCTAGATTTCTTTACATATAACGTGTATATAATTAAACTAACAATGATTAACGTTTTTAGTCAAATGACGCAGCAACAAAGTTTTGTAAACATGAAATATATTTAAAATAATCGTATCAAAATATAGTAATAATACCATTATAAAATAAACTAATGGAAAATGTTGCCTAACATATGTTTTGTGATATCTTTATATCATAATTGTTTACCAGAATTATATTTTAGAATTAGAAATTAGAAACTTCATATTACTGTTGTATAATACTGGCAGTGTGGGGAGGGCTGGATACACTGTTCCCACCTTGTTGGGTTTCTTCAGCAGCCCATTTTATTTTATACTACAATTGATTATATTTTAACTTTTATAAGCATTAGAAACACCTTAAATTAAATTTACTCATATTATTTACTATATCGAAGTTATTGGTTAAAAATATATGTTTTAAATTGCGTTTAATTTGTTTTATTGTTTACGCAGTTATATACGATTACATAATTTATGCAGTTTAAAATGGGTAACTATTGTTTAAAAAGGAAATTTTAATTATTCCGATTTTTTCTCAATAATTAGGTATATTTATGAAATATATTTTTATCATTAATATATATTATTTTACTCTTATAGGTTGCATATATTTAAAAAATATTTAAAAACGTATTTATCGATTATACAACCTATACGATGGTATAAAATATAATGCACATTTTTTAACTTTAAAATTCTGTTAAAAAAAATTATGTAAAATAATTCATGTCTAGAATAATATGCTTTTCGACATACAGTAAAATTATTTCGCTTTTATACAGTATAATACATTAGCGCATATACTATTTTCCTTTTTTCGTTATTTGAACTCTAAACATTATCTCTTTCTGTGTCGGCTTAAAAAAATAAGCGATGCTTAATATCACTTAAATCAATAAATTTACTGCCATATTCATTTATAACTAATTTTAGCATTAAAATAAACAAAGCATTATATAATCCTATTTTTAAACACTTACTTTAAATATATTCAAAATATGACGAATGTACATTTAATATTTTTTGAATTTTATAAACTACATTTTATTTGTGTATATTTTTCAAGGGCCAGAAGATCCAACATATGGAGATTTTATTCAAATGGAAGAGGCTCTCGTTATTGATAAAACGATTCATAAAATGCGGTACACTTGGCGTGGAGGTAAGTTATGCCTTCCATTTTTAATCATTGGCATTATATATATATATAAACAAACACTTTTTTTCAACACTATTTTTATTATTTATACATGTTCATTTTAAGATTTTTAAGCTCAATTGCGTATCCAAATTCCAGAGTTTAAAGAAATATACATATAGCCATATTTATGTCAATAGAATTCTTGGACATAATATTGAAGTAGAGCTTAGACATACGTATATATGTAGAATTATATTCGTTATACTTTGAACTATTTGACTTAGAATATTTGTACTTTTCTTGCAGACTTACATAACTCCTTTAAAATAATAATTTTCTTTAGCTTACAAGTCAACTTAAAAAATGAGAGATGAGGTGAACCATATGGTAACTATTCCAGACAATTTTAAAATGGATTTCGATTTTGTATAACAACTTCGTTCAATTGTAATATTTTTGTAGTCAATACATTGTTGGTACAAAAAAATTAAGGAAAGCAAACCGTAGTCAAAACGAATGTGAAACGTATTTTTATGAAAAATAGAAAGATTATTTTCACCAGTGATAGAAACAATATGTTAGAATTGTTGTAATAATGTTTTATTTGAAATTACACGCTTGATTTAATTTTAAATTTTTTTAAGTTATAACCTAACTTTACGTCCAATGCTTTATTTAGAAATTTTACTAGCAGAGCGTAATAACTTTAAAATTATAAAAGTTATTGTCCAAATTCAAAGTAGCAAACAATTTAATATATTTAGCCAGATATATGCAATATATAAGTGTATAATATTTATATATTGCCTAATAGATTTATAAAATTTAGTAAATGAAGTTATTTTTACCAAAATGCTTTATTAATATTTTCTAAATATTCCTTACCAGTAAATATATAATAAATAAATAGTTCTATTAGTTTCTTTCTAAATAAAAATGTATTAATGAATTCACCAATAATATTCACAAAGTCTAAAATATTTATAAATTATTTTATAATTAAAGCTAAAATCACAAAATATTTGGGATATATAGCATATTTTGTTGAATTATATAATTAAATAATCTAATCTAATAAAATACAATATAATTTTAATAAGTAGCTACCTATTTAAAAGGGTTCAGTAAAACTTTTTCGTCCAGATAGGATAAATTTCAATATTATGTTATTCTTCTTAATTCGAGTGATAGCGGTAACATTTTTATATATTTTACATACAATTTGTTTTATTATAAATGTTTTCTTATTTATATTCTTTGTCAATTTTATTCAAATACAAATCAAAAATTGCTAATAATGACAAAAAATGATGTTGTTAATTCCATATTCAGAATTCCATATTATATAAATTTAAATGAAAAAGAAGAAGAAAGAAAAACAGTTCAACCATTTTCGAATGTACAATATTCCTCATCAGGAAGTTTAAAAGTGCGTATAAAGTGTAAATATTCGAGATTAAAACAAAAAATGTAAATTAGAGTGAATATTATGAACAGTACAAGTGAGCGAGTACATCAATTCTCGAAGAGAGAAGAAAAGTTAGAAATATTCAAGAAAACCGAAGAACATTGATGGCAAGTTAACTAATTAAAGAAGGAGAAGATAATTAAATATGGTAGCTTTTAAAACACCAAGATTAAAATCAGAGGAATTACTTTCTAACATTTTGAAACTGCTATATATATATATATATATTGATATAATTATGTTACAAATTATAATTATAATTATATTATGATAATATTACTTAACAATATTATATTACATACATGTTTTTATCTAAAATAAAACTGATTTAAAAATGAAACATTTTCAATGAATAAGTTTTTATTTTGACAGATTTAATTTGAATAAATTGATATTTTGCGTCTTATAAAATTATCTTTGGTTAAAAGTAAAACAATTTTTTGTTAAAACGGACATTTACATATTTATAATTTAAACTGCATGGCTAAATGGGAATAATACTTCTAATAGATTCAAAATAAATATTCAAGTTAAACTAAATATTTGTAAATCCTAATGTTTTATCATGACAGTCCAATGTATGTGTATATATCATAGTCAAATTTATTCATTGCTGGTTTATAAATTAAGGAAAAATATGTCTTGTATATTAAGAAAGATATTCATTGGTGTTAATTTGCTTTCGTTTGATGTAGTATAGTTGTAACAAGATCTATCAAATAAACTAAGGTATTTTTGAAAATAGACAAACAAGTTTTTATTTGCACATATACATACATATATATATTTTGTTTTCTTTTATGCTTAATTTCAGATAATTTGTTTTTTATCCTTGCAAATGGAAGCGCTTCAATGGTCAATACAAATCAAGAAAAATTGAAACCTCGACTTTTATTGACGCCTAATAAGTTACTCCAGGTCCATATTCAGTTTTATATAGCCTTTGCATTTTAATAAAAATTAATCAACTAAATACCAACATTTTATTTAAAAATTGCATAAAATTCTGTAATGAGAGAATATTAATTATAAGTAATTGGCAATTATTAAAAATACATCGAATGATTGGTTTTTTATTCTGATTCAAATTGCCATGTATATTCTGTTTAATGCAACCTATAATGCAAGTACAGTAGTTTAATAGATGTAAACAAATAATTTAAAATGGTGGTATAAATTTCTTTTAATTTATCGATTCAATAGTCAAAATGTCTACATTTTTTTAGTAAATTCTGAGTTTCTCAAAATGTTACTTTATATCCCGAGAAAAATGTTAAAAATGAGGAAAAGAGAAATCGCTGTAATAAGGATTTTAATTAGATGAACACTCTTGAAAGATTTTCCGCTTGAAAACCTTGTGAATCGTGACGTTATATAAAATATAACCAATTATTTGTATATTTATTCCATGTGAAATATTGAACGTGCTTTTACTCAATCCGAAATTGGTGTGGCTCATTATATTATCTGGATAACGATTTTCATGACATTTTATGTTAAATTATATCCATATCATAAAAGTGGTTGATCGTATTTGGTATGATATAAATGGTATAGTATTCAATGCTTATTGCATATATTTGTCTAATTGATAGTTTCTAAAGAAAAATCTAAATATTTGAGTACAATTTAAAAATGATATATTTGTTTGTAAGTATCTGTGTTGATATGTAATATTTTCTTAGAAATTTAGTTAATAATAATAAATATTGTGTCTACAAATATTTTTCTAATTAAAATTTTGTTTCGACGATTAGAAATTATTTTTGTATAAAAATAATTGATCACTAAATTATATTTTCTAACATTTTGTTATTCAGTTTGAAAATATATATTTAAATTAGAAAGATCTTTTTTTATATATTACTGTGTTTTCATCAATATATAAAACAAGCTTTCATTTAAGGGGCATTTTTGTGTAAATCTAAATTATTATTCAAATATTTAAAATAATTTTGCATGAGATTTATACATGTGTAATATATATATATAATTAATATGTTTGTCTATTTATAGAGATATCTGTGATTTATAATGTAATTTTAATTTTAGAGAGGTGTCAACAGCACAAATATAGTACCTTCGGAAGATTTGGAAGCTTTTCTTGTTGCATATGATACTCAAAGGGTAAATATTAATTTACATTACTTCCACGAGTAAATTAAGAAACCTGTCAATATTCATATTATTTCTCTTCTCTTCTTGTTTATTCAAGATTGGGCAAGCTGAGGTGTCACGTTATAAAATTTTCTACTCCACAAAGTGAGTTAGTGTTAAATTAATTTCTATATTATTTTTTCTAAACTTAGTTGACGTAAAAGTTACTTGCTTCTAATCAGGAAATGGAATACAATTTATATTTGTATATAATTAAACTGAATATTATTGGTGTCTGTCTATAATACAAAATCCTACAATTTAATATAAAATGTATTTCTTTTAAGAAATATATGTGTACTTATTTTTATATAACATAGGTGTTGACTGCTGGAAAATACGATAAGCTATTATTTCACTTAAATGTGGTGTGTTTCTTTCAGTTACATATTATTTATGTAAGTATGTTACATACATTATATATAGTGTATCCATGGATATAAAATAAAGTAAATGTATCTACAAAAATTACATTCCTAACATTTAAGTAATCATGAGTTAGGTTTCAGCCAGAGGATCAAAATATTCCTTTTTTACAAGACTATAGATTAGAACAATACAGTTAAATCTGATTCCATTTAAGGCTATATCTGATTATTGCGAAATATTGCTACTTTTCGATAAATATGCTTAATTTAAATTACGTAAAATTATGATTAAAGCTTAGGGGTTAACTTATCTCCTATCTAATCAGTTTCTAGCACACTACACAGGGCAATATATGAAAGCGAGAGTCATCCTTTACTAGATAGTGGCAAATTCGATGTGTAAGGGATAAACACACTTGAAGCTTACCCAAAGCTAATTTTCCAGTCTACTATACTACTAATTAAGTTGATGTCTTAACTATTCCAATGTCCATGAATTATATAGAAAACCATTGTCATAAGTAATGTCCGTTTTTTCTTCAATATTGTTTTGTTTCAGAGGAGGAGTTTTATCAGCCGTAAACGTAGATCCACTTGGTGAAGGACACAATACACCCCTAATTAATCAGGCTAAATGGGGTCCTCGGAAAAAATACTTGGTATGTTGAATATTTGCAGTATTCGTAAATTGTGGAATTATAAGCCAAATTTCTACAAAATGTCGTGCTCTGTATATTTTATTTGCAACTCAATTTATTTTTAATATAATTTCAATTACACATTGTAAAATTAACATAATAAAAAGATTTTAAATTTTACTTTGGTTATTATGAACAGGTATAACACTTTTATCGTGTGTATGCTTCTGTATGTTACTCAAGCATATCCATAGTGCAGATGAGTTGAATACAGTGTGTTTGTATAAACACAAACAAATAAAATATAACTATATATTTTTTAATAATAATTATGTTCAATTTTTGTATTGGTCAAAATATTATCTAAAGTTTAAACGAGTTATATATTTACGAAATAAAAGTTAAACATATTATTAAAATATAATGTCATTAATTAATAATTAATTAATCATCCTTAAGACTCCAGACAACTCACAAAGTCGGATTGTGGAATAGACCAGTAAATGGTCTAGTCTATAATTCGAAGCTGTATAAATGGTCTAGCTAAAAAGTAACAGATATCAAAAATAAATTATTTAAACTGATGTACTAAAAACCGACATTGAAGCAATTCATCCTTGAAATTAAATTTAAAGCAGACTACAAAATGAACAAGTTATAGGAAACATGACCGTAAACATTTTGTATCCAAGCAGAAGGAATCGAAAGAAATTTACCATCAATTATGAATCTACTTAGAATGCATGGAACTACATAAATGAACAAAAAAGAAAAAAGGAAATCTAAATAGTTTTCAAAGTATAGAATGTAACAACTCAGTAAATAATTAAATAAAGTCTATCGAAAGACCAAGAAAATGTGGTTCTCAGAAAAAGCGAATGAAGCCGATAAAACCTTCAGAGTTTGTAATTCACGGAAAGTATTTAATATACAAACTTTACTGGAGAGCGACTCATTTATTCAGGACCTGGAATCAAATCACTGAACGGAGAGCTGATATTTACGATAGGGAAAATTTCAAAAAGATAGAGAATATATTATTGTAAACAGCTGTATACAAGAAAGATGATTAAATCAGCATGAAACCTACAAAGAAACAACTGATGCGATTTTTTTGCTGATTAATCTAATACGGTTGATTAATTTTTTCAGTAAAAACAACGGGTACTATGTAGAAGACGATCACACCGACATTTTCAAATTTGAAAAGTGAGTGCGAGTAGGTTGTCTTCTATCGCTTGCATTTCAACATTTATGGTTCAATGATTTCCCTAAAATGTAAAAGTAAACTTTCTGTATAGTCAGATTGTGTTATCGGAGGACGATCTTTACGTAATTTACGCTATGTGTAAGATATTATCTTAATCGTCAAGAAGGAAAGAGAACTACAGGAGCAAGCCATTCAACCTTAACAATAAAGTACAAAATGTGGATTTAAAGATTGGCGTTTCAAAAACTCTTGTAATGATAACTTAAAATGACAAACAATCCAAAATATAAAATAAATAAATTTATGAAAAGATCAGCATATCTCGAATTCTTGAGTTATAAAATAAACACACGACACAGCTCCGACAAAACTGTCGAGAATAGCAACTGACAGAATTGTAGTTCAGCAACTAAGAAAGACATGGACATCAACTGAAATAGGCTTTGGTCTTATGAATCACATGATGAAATCTTTTATCTGAAGTAAGGGTCTGTATAGATGTGTAAGTTAGGCATTAAAGAAAGAAGACAGACGAAAAAATATTTGTCAGATTTGAAATGGGGGAAAATCGTAGAATGACGTGAATTAGCTGGAATGAAAAAAGACAAATGGTTGGATAAAAGTGAAAACTGAGGTCAAAGACGAGTGAAGCCTAATTGTTCCAATTAAGAAACGTAAGATTCCAAATTCCAGCCACTGGTAAACGCAGAAGGGAAAGTCTAATCACGACAAACATTGAAGGCGAGATCAAATAAAGGAACAGACAAGACCGTGTGATAACGTGATGGATTGATAACGTCAAAAGATGAACCGATGGTGGAATGATAGCAGCTTGTGATATGGCAAGAAGAAGACGACGACAATGGATTATTGAATGCAAAATATAGATAGAATTAAATATCGATTTTATTTATTATGTATTAACGACATTTTTGTAAACAGTCGTATTGATTCTGCAAAATGTATATATACAGTTCAAATACAAATGCATATATTATACAAAATATTATGCAAAAATATTCAAATGTAATAGTTCAATTTAATTCTAATCAAAGACGTTTAAATATTATTTAATTAAATGTTGTTTCATTCTAATGTCTTTCATACTAATCCAATCATTTTTCATAATTAATTTCATAAATTAGTTAGTAATTATTTCAATATATTTACTTATTCATTCAATTAGTTCAATATACGCAATATAAAAACTACACTAGCTCGATACATATTAATACAGTTCAATACAAATACTAATTAATCACCTTTGGATGTTTTGCCATACATTATTAATATTATATATAAATATATTTAAAGTTGATGATGCCATAAACATATTTCTGCACATTTATCTATTTGTACAGAATTTGTAAACAATTTTTAAATATATGGTTTCCGTTTTTATAATAAATATAATTTCCTAAACTATTTAAAACTATCTCTTAAAATTTCATAAAATACTTATATTTTACTTGCTAATAATTAATTTTTTTTTAAGAATCAATAATAGTGATAGATTTATGAGTTTACTTTAGGTCTTATTATTATGATGCTGTAGAAACACTTTCTCTCTATAGTACATACACGTTATCGTATAACTTAGTGTTGGGAGGCTATTCAAGATGATTTATGCATGTTTGTTGGGTCCTCCTACCGAATCAGAGTGTTGTGATGAGGGGAGATCTCTACTATTCATATGATCCAATCGAAGTCAATACATTCCGCTGTGTTTCCTGTCGTGAGAAGCGAGGATTGATCTACGCCGTGGCTCACTGGATGTATCCCACAGGTAGCTGACGACTCGAATCCTCGAAAAATGGAACCTTCACTCCCAAAGAAACTGGGAATATATTCAAATTATTATTATGTTTGTTGTGTATTTATATATTTAAAGTTTGGCCTTAAATCGATACTCGAGAAAGATGCCAGCATTTTAATTATATTTTTCTAACATTCTGAGCCTATCGTTTAAAAAAATTGAGCAGTATAAGATTTATTGACAATTACATAATATTTACCAAATTAATTACTTAAGTAAAAATTTGCTATTGTTAACATCGTATTAATTATAAAAGTCGCTAAGAGAAGTTCTCCTCTTTACTGGCCTATAATTTAATTTTGATTAAAATAGATAAAGTTAGTATATATAATATATATCTCAAATGGGACTAAACTATAAGAAATCATCGATTCTTATATAATACTTATCTTGAGATTTTTTGAAGAAATATTTTACATTTATCAAATGTACGTTATTACTTCAGAAAAGCTCATAAACATTTATAACCCCCTGTAAAACTATTATATTTAGTGAAACGTTTCGGTTAGTTTCTACTGACCATTGTCAATCATAAATAAGAAAATGAGACACCCTGTACATGGATAAAATACGAAATAAATTTAGAAACTGAATATACATACAACTAACTTAATGAGTTATTAAAGCTATGAATCAAAAACAAATAATGTTACATAATACATAATAGATAATTGAAAACACATTATATAAAATTACATTATTAAAACCATTAATAATATAACCATCTAAAGAATAACCACATAATCAAAAAATTTACCTAATATAACTAAAATGACATACTTAGAAAATCTATAATACAGTATCAAAATCCAGAAATATGTACAAACTGAAACTATGAAGAGGCCAAAGATAGGGTTAGAAAAGAGGCAACGAAGAGAGCTTGGGGGGAGTAATTACGGATTTGGCTGTCCAAGTATGAATATTACGAAAGCCGGCGTTAAAATTGTGGATATAATTAAATTTAATAAGAGCTGCTTCTTTCAAATATAAGATTAGAAGCGGAAAATCGATTGTATTGCCAAGATGGAATTCGTGTGGTAAAATATAACATTGTTATTATTGTTATTATTCAAATCAGATTTTTAAATTTAAAACTAACAAATCTCTAACTAAATTAATTTTAATTATTCCAACAAGCTGAAATCTTATCTTTGTTCTAATTGCTATTCCTGTCCAGCTGCTCTTACCAAACCGGATGTTTACCGTATTCCTTGTAAACACTGTAAACAAATGATATATAGGAGAAACAGGTCGGAATTTTTCCACTTGTTTAACAGAACATAAAGTCGTTTTTAAAAATAATACTTTTAATAATTCTCTTTTTAAACACACAATTTCCATGGGTCACTCAACATTTTAAAGTTGGGCACATCGTTGAAGCAGCTCATACTAAATTTAATTATTTAATTATAATCGTAATACGAACTTTTTTACAAATAATGACTTGACAGCTAAATCCGTATTGCATGCCTCAAGCTCTCCTCTTTCATTCTTTCAAACCCTTCCTTTTGTCTTTTTATAATTGTTATTTCAAAATATATTTCATGTCATTCGTGACTGCCTTATTTCTTAAAAAATGTTACTTTATTATGTAATTATGTCATATATAATTGTTTTATTTATTATTGTTTTAATAATGTAATTTTATATGTTTTATATTATGCAGTATTTTTTGTTCTCCAATTATATTATGTAGCACGATTTATATCTTTTTCATACCTTTAATAACTCCTTAATTTAATTGTATTCTGTTTCTAATTTAGTGTTGTATTTATTTCCATGAACACTTTGTCTCTCTTTCTTTTCATGATTGATAATGATTAGTACAAACTAATTGTAACGTATCAATAATTTATTTATTTTTAGTGTCGATTTTTTTTTACTTTCTGACCAGCGCTGTCATTTGTGTTTTTAACAATTATGTTTGTACATTTAGTCTTGTTTAATTGATGAGACCATCTTATTAGGTACTTTTACCCAATTTGTATTTGTTTTTAAAAAATAAAAAAATTAAGAATACGTATCCTTAATAAATATTAATTATAAATTTATAAATGTTGACACTTTTTCTAATGTATTTCAGAGTTATTATGTTTATCGTTATTCTATTTCACGATATTGGCGAGAAACTGTTTATAGTCTAGGTATATTTCAGATTATTATTAATTATATTATCCGAAAAAACGTTAAAAACAGTAATCTCCGAATTAATATATGACATTAAAAGTTTTATAAAAATATGGTCATGACTGCTTTTTACAAATAACCTATTTTGATTATAGGTACTACGATCCGAAATTCTAGAGAAAATATTTGTAATATTTTTATTCTTCTATTGACTATTATAATAAAATTCATTACTCATTAACTTAGAATATTTACGTTGTTTAAAACAGAAATTATTTCATGAAAACTTTGAATACTTTAAATATCATGTATACGTCTTTATATACGTCTTTATAATATATAATATATAAATGTATTAATCATATATATACATACTGAATGTATATCTTTAGATCTGGAGACAAAAACTAACAAAACATATATTTATATAAAAATTATAATTTAATATATTAAACAATATATCTATAGGAATAAATCTAGAAATTTTGAGAAACAGTAGGTATATACAACCAGCATTGCTATGTTTAATTTAGGCTACCGTCGGCTGTTTAATAAATTATCCAAATTAACGACTCTGTTTGCCGATTAAATTTACATGATCGATTACTTCATTTAGCGGCAGACTATACTCGGTCCCGTTGAATGATCAAGAGAGGAAGTCAACTATATTTTATCAAAGTCTTATCTCTATTTGCTTATACACATATATATGTAGGCATATATACCCTCCGCCTTCTCACCAAATGTTCTCTCATATTACCAACTTCTCTCTCGTCTCCCCTTCCAGCTGGAATAGAAACGCCTCGTGACAGTGGAGATGGCCACTGGTGGAACAGCAATGGTCAGTTTATCGCACTCACTTCGCTCGACGAAACGGAAGTTTCACGCTACAGTCTCCCCATTTACGGTCCAGCCACGACTCTCTACACGTCCAGTAATGAGGTGCCTTACTCAAAGGTAAAGCACATATTATAGGAGCAAAAGTTGAAACATTATAGAATGAACGATATTTGTTTTCTAGTATTAAAAAATAAGAAAAACTCGTAGTTAATAAACAAAAAAGAATAATACAATACAATTATATATTTTTAATATAAATTATTGATACTTGCACCATTATAATCATTATAAAAACAAAATGTACTCAGAAAATAATGCCAAGTATTTAAAATAGATATACATTATATATTTTCTTGGTTGGAGTAATATAAAATGAGCAATGGATGTTTTTGCAGTATTATAAAAGCTTTAAAAATAACAGGAATATGGTCATACTATGCTTCAGATAATCCAACCAATTTGTTTCACCACAGCCAGCAAATGTCTTAGTCAATGGTCAATGCTTCTTTGTGCTATTTTTGATGACTTTATATTTCCAGGCAGGTCAAAAGGGTAAAAAAGGTCGGATATCTCAAACTTCTGTTCTACTGGCAAATCTTCAAACAAAGACAATCTTTCAAGCAGTGAAGCCAGAAGCACTGAAAGCCATGTAAGGGAACTGATTACATGAAATCGATTTATTTAACTGATTTCTATATGAATTGTAACATGTCCTGTTTTCTGTTGAAAATAATTTTAAAATGACATGTATAACTAACAGTTACATAATCAGTTTATTATATAAAATACACATATTGAGTCCAAAAATTCTAACCGTAATATATTTATACGTTATTTAAAAATATGATAATGAATATATCAGAATCACAAAGATTTATTAGTTTGAATACACATTAGTGAGTATATAGTTTGTTAGTTGGCTAGTTAGTTAGTTAGTTAGTTAGTTCAAATATTAGAGTGAAAACTAAAAAGAAATTTAAAAAGTGAAAATATGTAAATAGCGAGTTGCATTTATCACTCTACACATGAATAAAATGTTTAACATCGAAAATGCGTGTTTTAATTAATATACAGCATTGCATTGTTTACATCTTTTCTCTTTTTAAATTAACATGCTGTTAAGGGAATCGTATCAATAGAAATAAATAACAATAATTTTACTGTGAAGATAGGTACTCTTGGGACAATCCGTGCCCTCTAAATTATTGTAATGATTTTGAACAAGCAAAATGAATAACTTATTCAAGCTTTAGAATTGTCAAAAGTTTATACAGTTGAAATATTTTTTCTCTAGAAAAATCAACGAAAAAATAATATGTTAAACATATAGTAAATGAAGTTATTGGGTGTAAGGTACATAACGCATCGTTTGAAAGCAACAAAGTATTTATTTTTATGAAAAGGGATTATGAAAAAATATTACTTACAGTTATAGGCAGCACTGTAAATAGTATTTCATAATTATAAAACAGAACTTGACAACTTTCTGTGTGGTTGTAATTCTGCACACTTCAATATTTTGGTAGTTATAAATTTTTACTTTATGTCTATTTTGTTTTACAAAACTCATTTCAATATTGAAATAATTTATAATTAATATTTCTAACTTTTTATTAAAGATTTAAACTTTATTTTCCATGTTATACATGTATGTATATAATATATAAGTGTCGCATTAAAAAATATTGTACTTTACAATTAAATAGAATTAATGGTATATTTTTTATTTAAAAAATTAGAACTGATCCTAAATCTCATATCACTATAATTTTATGTTTTCGAGAAACACGGTAACTTTCTGATGACAAAACTGTTAACCTGTCAAAAGTATATTTGCTATCAAATTGTTGGCATTGGTTAACACATTCGCTTACTAATCATGTCTTAAAAGCTTACTGCTACTAAATGTCTTCTAAATAAAAACGTAAATTTGGTTATTTGCTAATTTGGTGTAACCTTCATTTTAATACAAAATTAATCTGCGATATCAAAATAGACCTTTGAATTTTATCATTTCCTCAAAGAATAAACACGTTCAGCAGTTGTGAAATGTCAAAAGTCTGCTTACTGTTTTACTATAAACATTTGCCAGGAATATCAAAACTAAAAATCATGTATGTATATTACTAATTTTAAATATGCAAGTTATAAAAGTAATTGTTAAAATATAATCTAAAAAACACGGAATAAACCTTAGACTGTTTAACAGCGAAAATTTGGGTTAAATAAAAGATATTAATTGCAGCTTCGGCATATTTAAAAAAACGTACTATGTGGCCTTATAGACTAAAATAGCTTAGTATATACCTACCTTTTTATGTTTTAGAATTTAACTGTATATTAATTCAGAATTAATTCTTAAATCCTAGCTAACATATCAAATTCTACATATTTATAACATTACAGTAAAATATATATATATGACACATTTGCATACATTGACGTAAAATACGTGCGTAGAGATTTTTAAAATATGAATAAACGATTCTATTTTAAAAATAAAATGAGCTAATTTTCACATATTTGCTTAATCTTCTCTTCTTTTTGTTTAGGGAGCATTATGTGAGTTTTGTGAAGTGGTTCAACGACTCTTCCGTGCTCATTGGCTATTTAGACAGGACACAGCGCCAGGGGTGGATCACATACTGTGACGTGTTAAACCAGAACTGTATAGTGGTAGGTATATTGATTTATGATTACTTTGTAGAACTACCATCACTTTTGTTTATTTGAATACTTTTCTAAGCAGAAAAGAAATACAATCATGCTATATTTGGCGTATGTTTATACATATATACATTTTTATACCTATTTAATACCTACATACAGAATAACTGTCACTGTCATTGTTTGACAGTGACGCAGAAAGTATACAAAACGTCTGTATAATAATAATAACAACTAATAAGTGTTTAGTGAGTTTGTGGTGAATGTCGATAATGGCACAAGTAGTTGACGAATTGGGCCGAAAACATTAATAATTGGTGATCTATATTTTGAAATTTTTGATAAGTTTATCTAAACTTATGCTATTTTGAAATTACAACTTAATTTTATTTTCATTTATAATGTAAATTAATGTTAAATTGTACCTAATTGCCACTTTTATCTATTTCGACAGTTTATATATGTTCATTTATTTTAAATATTTTAACGTAGTCAGATGATTAAAATATTTCGATATAATTCTGTGTGTAAAATATAATATAATCCATTTCTTTTCAGGTTTGGCAAAATGAAGTTGAAACTGGATTCCTAAAACTTGTAAGAATAAAAAATATTATTAACTATAGTTTAAATACACAATAGCTGCAAGCCATACAGCTGTAGAAACACTGAAATATATTTTTTGTAATGTAGGTAGATATATAACTATTTAAATTTGGTTTTGGCAATATTTTAGGTATAAATATTGTAATAGCCGTTTATATACGTATAATTACATACATACTTATTTACGATTAAAAAAATGTTTATAACTACTTCTCCGGTATTATTTGTTTTTTAGATAATTTATATATGATTAGACTATTGGCAAATATAATCTAAATTACTAATATTATTCGATTAGGAGCTGATATATTATTTTATATTAAAACAATTTCAATTTATTGTTCAACAATGAGTGGGAATTTATAGTAGTTTATCACTTAAATACTAGTTTCGAACACTATCACCAGATAAATGAAACCAGGTAAACATATTATTGTGAACATTTTCATCTATATATTATAATTTATATATCTTCTGGAAAGTAATAATATCTGTTTTGCTTTCTTTTACCTGGTGATGCCGTTTAAACATCACACCAATATTTCGCGATTGTGGAGTTCTTGGTTGTAAATTAAATTTTTTTCGAAAAATAAATAGAACGCAAATAAAAATAAAAAATACATGTAATTAAATTTATATATCGTAATACTATCGTAAAGGATAGTGAGATGCTTAATAATCGTGGTGTGGTTGGGGCCGCCACCATTTAA
>JAYRBW010057102.1:0-10916 GCA_036023295.1 Invenusta paracnida | reverse complement strand
GACTATTTTGCATATAACGGTAAGACTATTTGGCATATTACGGTAAGACTATTTTGCATATAACGGTAAGACTATTTGGCATATTACGGTAAGACTATTTTGCATATAACGGTAAGACTATTTTGCATATAACTGTAAGACAATTTTACATATAACGGTAAGACACTATTTTGCATATAACTGTAAGACTATTTTGCATATGTACATATAACTGTAAGACTATTTTACATATAACTGTAAGACTATTTTGCATATGTATAACTGTAAGATTATTTTACATATAACGGTAAGACACTATTTTGCATATAACTGTAAGACTATTTTGCATATAACTGTAAGACTATTTGCGTATAACGGCAAGACTATTTGGCATATAACGGTAAGACTATTTTGCATATAACGGTAAGACTATTTGGCATATAACAGTAAGACTATTTTGCATTTAAAAGTGCTATTTATTTTAGCACTTATAGTGAATATAATTTGTGCAATTTATTTTGTACATCGGCATATCATAAGTATTCAATTGAAATGGTGTACATTCATATAATACTGTTTATTGTTCTAAATGTGGTTAAATATATTTAAATCTAGATTTAACTGCTAAATATAAAACTATAAAAAAATATTTGTTTGTAATTTTATAATTATTTTGAAGATAAAAAATGATATTTCATATAAGAAAGAGACATAAAACATTCGTTTATTGCAAGAAACAAAACTAAAAAAAATTCGAGTTCATTTTTAGACTAATTTTTTTACACTTATTAGCTCATCCCTTAAGTAACCACATTTTCAACTCTTTTATGCAGAAACACATAACAGCAACGTCTGGATCTAGAATATGCAATTATGGAAGGGTACTACGGAAGTGGCATTAGCTAATAACATCACTTTCTTAGAATAATGTACCAACCAGCCCTTCCCCCTTTCCCCCACAAAAAATAAATTGCAAAATGCTTTGGTAATCCATTTCGCTGTATATTACCAAAAAAAAGAAATTTATATATGGAAATCCATGTTAATGGTTTTGTGTAGGTATGCCTGCAATTCGTATGTACATAAAAAGAACATTTCGAGACAACAGATATTGTAAGCAAAATAAAAGTTAAAACCAATAATACAGAGAGACGAAATGTTATGAAATGACACAGTTTAAAGCAAAAAGAAAAAAAGTTTGAAATAACTATTTTCGAGTGAAAATTATGAAATATTATTGAGCTCAGGTTTTATTTTAAATTCCTAGGTGTCATTTTTGTTTTATTTTTATGTTATATATTTGATAATTTTTGGTTAAAATATTCTGATCAGTAATTGATATAGGATAGAATCGAAACCTAGAAATCGGATTCTAATTAGAGATGATATACAGTTTTATAGATTTATAAGTTTATATAAATTTAATTCATTCAATATATTTGAGTAAATCCCGTTTCTATGCTTCAAAGATTCAGTCCCTACAATAAAATTTATTTACATTTATATATGAATTTTTTATAGCAATCAGCAGAAATTAACAGAAATTAATTTTTGACGATATTTATTTGAAAACGCGATTTTTCATACAAATTAAAACAAATTTTAAAAAGTTTTTAATACGACTTTATTTTAACCATTTTTAAATTAAACTTTCATATTTCATTTTGTTTTAAATAGATATATTTATGTATATACATATAACGGATAAGATAATCAACAATTATACACATCTTATATAATCATCTAGTTTGCCGAATTGAAATAAATAACAAATTTGTTTTTTCAAGAATTTTCAAAGCAATAATACAAATATTTATATGAAAACAATTATAACATTTTCAAATTAATAAGCAAATTTTGACAAATTAACCAAAAAGAAATTAACTATTAAATATTATTAAACACTTTGATGGAGTTAGCAGGAATTTGTTATTACCTTAGTGACAGCTGGTAGTTTTCGTGTTGATTTGTTTATATTAACTGACCAATATGAATGAAAATTGTTGAAATAAAATTTACTGATTTCATATTTTATGAAGTGTTTAGATATTATTATTCTGTAATAGATTTCTACCAGGTGGTGTCTAAAACTTTATGTTATAAAATATTTTTTTAATAATATTTTTTTTCAATGCAGTTTTGTTGAAAAATTGACAAAAATTTAATCTTAAAATTAACTGATATATCTAATATATCAATCCTTATCTTTGTCGAAGTGGATAAATCGTTAGAATTTATGCCAAACTTATTTTTAAGACTATGACACAAAAATTTTATTTCCGTCAATTTTGCATTATCAGTAAATAAAAATCAGTTAATCTCGTTGCTTCAATATTCTGTCAGTAATATCACTTCAGTTTTGCCATAGTACATTCGAATGAGACAATAATTAAAACTTTAAAATTGTCTATTTCATAAATACCTAGTCAAATATTCTCTTGACTAAGGATGCATCGACCGTTCGTATATTATGAATTTATGAAATATATAATATTAAATATACAATACAAACTCGTAAACTTACACACAAATTTACAGAATATACAAATACCAATATTAAATTATAAACCAAAACATATATATCTATTTAGAATTCATGTTTACTTTTAATTCATATATTTATTCTCTATTTATGAAATATATGAAGATTATTTTATATTCTGTATCTTTAATTAGCCTCTGTATCAAACATGCATATGTCCCTAGTGGGGCGTGTTCAAATTATATTCTCCTTGTAAATAATTAGTACAAATGTTATCTTAGCTTATACAAGAAATCCCACAGTTTACTATATATTTTTACTTGTCTTTCATATAGAGTAAATCTTTCAAATATAACAAATATAAAATCTCTACCTCCCACAATATAATTATCGCGATAAAAATGTTTCAACTTCCTTGCTAATTTAAACAAATAAAACCAAATCATCTTTGATAAAAAAACATATTTTTATAACTTTCATTTTTAAACATGGCCGTATATCACAATATAATCTACTGTGTGGAAAAACTTGTAAAGCAATAATTTAGTATGATGTCATTTGTAAATACACCAAATTTGAAGTAAACTATCCTTACTTTGGCTCCGTGAATGTAGACATAAAGAATGCTTTCATCTTCATTGTAATCCAAATTGAAAAGGAGAGTTCCCAAGGGTGCTAAGATGAGAAGGTACGCAAAATGTCACTGTAGTGCTTCTTAAAACTTCTGTGTGTTGTGCATTATTTAATCTACAATTTCCTTTGACTTTATATTATTTGCTTGAAACAAACTGAAATCATTATAATCATACTCTAGAAATTTATTGCATAATAAAATATTTTAATATTTAAACTTAATTCATAATTAAAATGACTTTAATGATTTCAAAATACCATGATATACAATAGGACAGAGTACGTGCTAGTCAAAGTGTAAATTCGATTTTGGTAAACAGACTTTTGAAGAGTGATAATAGGGTAAAATACTCGCGAATTTCCATTACTACATACATACGCTGATATTCAATTATTAGCATAAAAATCAATTTCAACTTCAATGTTTCTATATAGTTATAGATGCATAATTTATCTCCATAATGATTGTTATAATCAAAAAATAATATAGCTAAATAATTCAATGGCAGCTAATAGTTCTATAAAACAATATGTCTGTAATTTGGAGTCGTAGTTACTTTTGGCCCAATCTCGTATTATGCAATATTTAAACCGTGTCTAAACAAAGGCATTGAAGTTAAAACTTATGTATAGTAGTTTTATGTGAAAATTTTTTCCATCCATTTTCAAAGTTTATATACCTTCCAGTAGGTATCTCACTAAGCAATTCATTGCATTCTAATTGGATCAAAATTATTCAGAGATTATTTAGCCTATGCGATGTCATCTCAAGTTATCGTTTCTATTTGTGTCTTTAAGAAATCCTATTAGTGATGCAATTTTAAGTCTTACCTGATTGTTTCGTTGGCTCAGTTTCAACTTCCATAATTTCAACTGCAATAAACAAAATGGCTTATATTAAATTCGGTAGGTAAATGTTCACTTTACTTCCTCCTATGTACTTCATTATATCGAAATAACACTCTTTCATATCCAAATGCACAACTATATTACAAGTATTGTTCATGTTTTATAATCCCATTAATTTAACAATATTTATCAATTGTTTTAGATATTTTAAATTCCCTCCAAATCGGCTCTGACTTCTCCTAATATCCCAAAGAAAGGGTTCAAATTAAGCATAATTACTAATGAATGTGTACACTAACTTTCTCCCAACGAATTGACGAACTTCTACAGCCTGTGGAAGTTTACTGTGGATTCTTTACTGTGGAAATTTATCACTATGTTCTCATACATTTTTAGTGACCAAAAATACTACGAATATGTGGCACTTAAATTATGGAACTTAATAACTACGGAATGCTGATCATTGTCTCAAAAACTACCATTATTTGAACTGTTATCATATAACTTAATTTGCTGTTTTTTTCTTTCAAATAAATGTAGCATAAATATTATATTCAAACCGGGGATAATTTTGGGATCGGAATCAAACGTGACGATAGGACTGGCAGGCACTTCGTCCTCCATTTGTTGACTTAACTTCCGCTTCTGGGCTAGAGCGAGCAGACTACTTCCACTAGTGGCACTACCAGTGGCACCATGGGAGACTTTTTTAGTGGGTGGCGTTCCAGTCAATGTGAGCTTAGGCGCCGACGATGGTGTTGGCGATGCTGTATTGGCTGTGGAGGAGTTTGTAGATTGAGTTGTAAATGGGTGTTGTTCAATTGAAACTGGAAACGCTACTATGGGGGGAATTGGCGTTGCTATGGGGATTGAAATAGGTTGTTGTTGTTGTTGTAGGGGAGGCACATATACAGCTGAGTGAACAGTTTCACACGAAGCAGACGACGAAGAAGATGATGATGACGAATATGACAAAGAACGTTCACTAAACGACGACGAAGCGGCAGCGAAGGCGGGGACACTTTTATCTGTGACGTCATCAGCTCCGGCTAGTTGAGCGGCGGAGCTGGTGGTGCCGTTACCTCGTTCGTTGTCAAAAGTAGGGAGGGTGGAAGGTGATTGTTCGTCGTCTGCTCGTTTGTCGGGGATAAAGAGGCGTGAAAGAGACCTGTCGTCTCTGTTGGAAAGTGCGCGTTCACCCAGGCTGGAGTCGCTACCGTCCGGTGATAGGCCTAGAAGAAGGGAACAATAAACAAGGAATAATTAATAAACGTTTAAGAAATTGCAACTTGCGGACTTTGGGAAATACTATTTTTTTCCACAAACTGATTTGTGTCAAATTTTGTGTAGAGCTGGAAATTCATGTTTTTATCAAACAAGTCATATATATTTCTTGCTAATAATTTAAAATCAATAAAATACTATTCAAAATGTAGGTATTTAATAACAAAGAGCAAATATTGATGATTATGGGTTTTTAGACTAAAAATATTTATTGAAAATTAACCTGAAAAAGTTTTGTGCAATTAATTTGTCACTAAACCCCCGTTTCAAATAAAATTATAATTTACAATCCAAATACACATTTTTAATAAATATTTTTGTTTCTACAGTATTTCTATACTATATTTATGAATGATTCTATATTTCTACTAAAAATGGGAATTACTAAAGATGATAATTACAACATACTGTATAGTAACATGACTAAAGAATAATTTCAGCAATATTCCAATAACAATGCCGCCTTAAGTTTCATATATTATGATAAAATATAACATTGCATAAAAGATTGCTTATAATGTCTCATGGTACTTATATTACTATACCATTAGTTACATTTGAAATGAAAAAATATACTTCTCTTCAATATGACATATTTGGTGGCTCTACTAGTAATCATTACCGGGAGTAGGTACTTTGCCAGTTTCGAACCGGCGACCTGGGTTGAAGACCGACGCGCTATCACTGTGCCAAGGAAACCTGGAAAGTACTCCTGGCAATGATGTACTCTGGAGCCACCAGACATGTAATTCTTTGTGCGGTGTACCATTCCTAATTATAGAATTCTCTTCATTCATCAAATGCAAATACCCGCCTATATACTCAAGTATTCAGACTCGTGCATTAATATGAATAGAATACAATAAATGCATCATTTGCATTTAATTAATTTACGTAAGTATGTTACTATATAACAACTGGTTAAGAATATGAGAACCTAACATGTGTATGATATATTATAATTGTTATTTTTCTTTCTTAAAATAATTACCAATGAGATTCATTCACAGCTTGCCAAAATTTCACTATTAAGACTGAAACTTAATTTTTAAATATCAGTTCAAACAATATATTTATATATTATTAACAAATATTTATGTTTAAAAAATTAGTTTCAGTCTTTAAAATGAAATTTTGACAATCTGTGAATGGATCTAATTAAAAATTTTCATTAAACTAAACGCTATAAGAGTATGAAAACTTACATTATCAGTTTTTTTTAATTATGTATTTACTTAAGAACTCATTTGTATCTAATATATGCTAAAACTATATAATTTTTCAGATAAAATCATTTTCAATATAATTAAGTCTGTAATATTCATTTCAAACATCTCTTGGAATTGCAGAAATTAAATAATTATAAAGCTTATAATTAAGACACAAAGAAATAATATGCCTTGAAATTATTTAGTTAGGTAGATGTCTAGAAGAAATATCCATAATAAATTTGTTTCTATTAAATTCAACGTTAAAAGAGGAAAATGAATCTTGCTAATCTGAAAATAGGATAAAAAGAAAGAATGTTCAGTGAAACCATAAACGTGTAACGCAACCTATATAAATATAATATTATTGTTTTATTAAATATAAATCTTACAGATTTTCCAGTACGAATCGTTTCTTTTATGATTCCATTATATTTATAATATTTATGCATTATAATTTATACTACCGTATGCTATAGCATATGTGAGCAAAATCTAAACATGTAAAAGCACGTAACACATCAAACAATTTAAAAATATACTTAAACTCTAAAACAATATTCTGCACCAGGGAATACTTAAAGAAAGTGGTAAGCTCAACGCTTAGTTTGAATTGTTTTGACGAGTAGGTTTAAGTTACGAAAAGAGGCTTCAGTTCAATTGGTTGAAAATATTACACAAATTACGCCGATTTAAAAGTAGGCCTACTCGTCAAAACCACACGAAACTGTTGTTTAACGTCTCATTATTGAAGTAGTTCCTGTTCTGCACAACATAAATATTTATAAAATGTAATTGACACACGCATATTTTAAATTTCCGTTAAAACACTTTCGATGTCCAAAAATCATCGAAATGTCTTTATTTAAGAATAAAGTAAACTTTAAACTTTAAACATTACTTTTAGTAACGCTTAATAAATAAAAGGCATTTGCTAAACAAATAATGAGTTAAGGGGCTGTTAATAGGGTGATAAAATAAACTTGTTAATATTTTTTAATGTTTAACAAACAGTAAAAAATAAAATGCAAATAAAAATTCAACGCCAACATGAAATTGAAGCAAAAGCACAAAACACAACTAAATACTAGTGATTTACTACAAGTAAAACATAGAACACGTAGGAGGGAAAATGACAAGTCTCCTATTTGAACACAACATTGTATATAATTATAGTGTAGAGGCAGGTACATGTGTTGTGAAAACAGTTAAAGCGACTCTCTCGATCCTATTGGCTAGTTTGTGAGTGAGATTATAAAGGAATTTGTTGCCATAGTTACCGTTGATGTTCCGGAAGGAAGTTGTTGTTTATCCGAGATTTCTGTAAAGGTTTATTTCGAAAGTCATTATAAAGTCAGGAAATTGGGGGTAATTTGCTAGTTGCACCAACACGTTAAAAACTTCCAAGGAAGTTTCCACAGGTTTAACTGTATTTTGGAGTAATATAATCTTCCAAATTTTATTAGTCATAATTAAATTAATTAGTTAATGGACATTAAAGTTAAGAGTCTGAAAGCAAACATATTCTATTTCTGAAAAAACATGGCTTTCAAAAATATTCCTTATATACGAAATAATACAGAAAAATGACAGCTAAAACATTACAAAATAATTGCATCAGTCACGTAAAACTCTGTTAAAAAATGAGGATGTAATTTATATTATTATTTCCCTTATTAAATATTCTACTTAGTATGTATATGTTTGGTAATTAACATACAGTGTTATTCAGCGTTACATACCAAAATAACTGTTCATTAATAACTAAATAAATTTATATTTAAGATGATATCATATATTTCTCAATATGACAATGAACTTTGTCAATGCCTTTTGTATCATCAAGAAAGTGACATGAATTGATATGTTCATCATGTAGTTACTAACGAATTTATTTATTATTTATAATGATATATGAAACATGAGCAGTGGGAATCTTTTTTTCGTAATAATCTCGCTGACTTGCTTTTTTTGCATAAATATGCTTAAATAATTCACAAGCCCTCTCTTAAGAAAATGTTTCTCTCTCATACCCGTGTTAAAATTTGAATGACATAAAATGTAACTTACTTTATGTATTTATGTAGCATTGCAGTATTTATTTATAACTGTAAAGACTAATATTTTAAATATTTTAAACTGCTGACGAGTTATAGTTAAAATATTATGTAACTCAATGTGTTTTTTTTATAAATATGAAAATTCTTAGAAAACGTTTTTACTTTAAAAGATTCTTAAACGTCTTTGGTTTTTAAGTCAACATCTCATACATATTATCCAATACTATAAATGTTACATAAAAATTATATAGTGATGTACGTTTTCACTTATTTGAAATAACCTCATCCCCAACGCTAGAAGTATAATTAAAGTAAAAGCTTTTCATACAAGTGATATAAAATATGTTGTATAGTGTAAAAATAGGTACACGTTTCGTGAGTCAGTACAAAATTATTAATTTTCTTAAAAGCTATTTAAATTTAAAAGGAGAATAATGTTAATATCATCACTTTGAAATATAGCCGAAAATACCTAATGCGGACATCTATGAAGTAAACATTTGCTAAATAGTAATAATAAGTAGGTAATAACTGTGTTAATAACTGAATATAGCAGTTTCAACTTTGTAAAACTTATTAAACTCTATTTACAAAGTAAAAGAAAGAGACAAGTATTTTTTTAAATACAATCAGGTTTTGTAATCAAGTTAAAACGCCCACGTTGACAGATTTAATTGTTAATCAAGTATTAATAGTTCAGTTGTATGTCAACAACCCAATATGTTTCCCATTTTATAAATAATAGATTTACGGCTATAGGAGTTCTAGCATTTGTTTGCAAAACTGAATAATCCATCTTGTACCACCCACCTAATCATACTAATGATAATATAAACTTTCCTGTTTTATCATCATTGGTTATGTTAGTCCATCTATTACAAGTTGACACTTATAGTTTTTCTATTTTTAAATATACGATGTAGTAAACATATGTGAAAAAGAAAAATGTTATTTATAATCATGCTTTGCCTTTTAATTCATCAACGAAACAAAATTAACTTAACTAATTATAAATTCACTTCAGTAAATAACATGGATAATTAAACTGATAAATAATATATATAGACAACTCTGGATTATCAGAAAAAATAATTAAAAATCCAATAATCCTACTACCAAATCTACATTTCCATACATAATTACGAAAGATTAATTAAATCCTAAAACTGAAAATAATAGTTCAGAAGAAGCATATCTATATGTTTTGGAGCGATTCCATTAATTATAAAGTAACAAGTCTGATGCTGTAAGACTCACTATAGACTGACAAAGTAAGACGTTAGTAAGTGATCTCGTGACGTACTTGGTTTTGTGTGACTGCGGTTTTTGCCAAGTTGGAAGTCATCCTCATCGTCTGAAGATTCCAATTCACCGCTAGATTCACCTAAAGAAGAAAAATAAAAAGCATTGTTGAGTTAATTATAATTTTTATTTGCAACTATTCACTTAAAATTTGGTAAATATTATACACCAAGTCGATTAACAAAAAGCTATGAAAATGAACAAAATTTGTAGATTTATTAATTAATCTTGAAAAACCGTGTTTTAAATAGTTTATAAGTATCTATAGAAGACCAGAAATGTCTACAATATATAAACTAACCATTTAATTAAAAAAATGTTAACAATAATATACCCCAGTTGATATGGAACTGTAGTTAGGGAACACTACATCCAACGTAGGATTTCTACAAATACTCAAATAAAAAAGCTAAAACGGGTATTAGTAACAGTTTTTACTAGATTGGAGTAATTTAAGTAAGCCTATTCCCATTTCAGTAAGTCAGTTCTCATGGTTTTATTATTCGGTCTGTACCCTGTGGCAGCTATAATAATACAAATCTGATGGTAACTCCAATTAGTATTATGTCGAAACATATTGCGTGAATACAATTTGAGCATAATTTAATAAAGTTTTAATTTATATTAAAGCAAATGATTACGCTTACATACGAACTATACATCTATGTTCATATTTGAGTTGAAAATGAGAATTAGTTATTATAATATATAGATATTATGCTGATAATTTGACTACGTATTCACTGCTGCTCCAATATTATCTTCATATGTTAAGATGTCAGTGCGAATATCTAATCTGTTAAAAACGGTTGCTTCAGAGTTCTAAACTATTTTTAAAACGGGTTCAATATGAAAAGATTTAGAGAAGAACGGGCTATGCCGTCAACACCGTTTTTCGGATTATATATTTATAATTATGTATTCTTTAATTATTCAAAGTTAACCAAAGTTACTTTTGATATAATTTTTGTATGGCTTATACATAATATGTATGGGCTATACATATACTTCTTTAAAGGGTTTATATAGATATTTAAAATATATATATACAGTCATGGCCGAAATAAAGTACCCGTTATCAAAAGTAAATCATTGTCGTTTTTAGACATAAATTTCTAT
>JAYRBW010057091.1:0-10919 GCA_036023295.1 Invenusta paracnida | reverse complement strand
TCAGCCGAGGTGGTCTGGCGCGACGTCGGTGTGCGATGCGTCAGCCCAAAGTCCACCGGATAGGGGGACATGAGTTTCTTGCCAAGTTCTTTAAGCAGCCCACCTACTGTTCCCTCTGTTCAGACTTTCTCTGGTGAGAAATTAATGTATATATAAACGATTAATTGATCGAGTAAAATAGTGACAACTACAGAGAACTATTTAAGTAATTATTGTAAAGTTGACAAATAATGACATTTTAACAAATCAATGTTAGTAGGGAACTTTAGTTGACGCAATTTTTTAGTTAATTAAAAAATAGAACGTAAAATGTTTGTAACATAAATCGAAGATGTTTATTGATTTAGTAATAGTAGTAATAGTGACAAAAATTAATCTAATAATATGTAATATAATATGTCTATATTTATATATGAAGAAATTCTAGATGAAAGAATTGTTATTGTTTTAAATAGAAAACACGTTGTGATTATCATATTTTGTACTATTTATTTGTAGTTGTTTTTCCTTCACGTGATTTTTTAACGTAAATACCTGCTTCTGATTGGATGATTAAATTTATACTATTAAGAAAATGCCTGCGTTCGTGTATTTCTGAGTCGTTTCTACATACGAATATATATCTTCTTAATAGAAATTTGTTAGACATGCTTATTATGACTCGTATACCATTTTTTCGTGTCTTATTTTTGCTTAAATTAGTATTACTTATGAAGGCTTCAATAATTGTTATGCCTTTTTTATTTTATTAGGTATATTTTATATAAATTTAAAGTGAAGGATCTATTATGCTTTTATTACTATAAAATTACAGTTATTATTAAATTAAACTAAATTTATAATAGTTGAATTTAATGGTTTCATGCAATTTTAAATGTAAAATTATTTTATTAGTGAATATAATCACAGTTGTACCTTTTTCAATAATAAATGTTTTCTATAATTTTTTTTCTGTGTTACTAATATACATATATATATATTTTCAGGGGACTTAATAAACAAGGATATCAATGTCAATGTAAGTTAATAGTTAATTATAATACACAATTTAGAGAATTTATGCATGTAATAATATGTTGGAAGTTGTTAAGTAATTTCGCTTAGGTAAATGAGTTTTCGTTTTTTTATATCCGCACTAAATATATTTTGTAGCTTTTAAAAAATATAAACTATTTTATACTCTATTTTTCATTTGCAGAGACAAATTATTCTATTAGTTTTTACCAGCTTTGTACTTAATCTTTTATTTTTGTTAAGAATGTATATATAATACTTGCTATATTATTAATGTTGAACGTATTAAATACTAATAAATGTTATAATTACAGCATTTTGCCAATCGCTTATTGTTATTAATATATGTTAGTTTCATTAATTATATTTGGAAGTTTTCTAATTTACTTAATAAACTGTTTATTACCAAAGATAGAATTAGTTTTATAATGAAAATTATTGTTACGAAATCCTTGGGTTTATTATATATACGTATTTTGTAGACTACTTAAGATACTATTAACCAAGGTAATTTTGTCACTTCAACCTTGACCTATATACACAGTGTGCAATTGTGCTGTTCACAAGAAGTGTCACTCTAAAGTGCTGTCTCGATGTCCGAAGAGTGCTCTTGAAAGCCAGCAGACCAAGGTATGTTTCATTCAAGGTTGAGTCAATACAGGTAGGTTTTATTCTCTCTATGTCGCCTACGTACCTACAGTAACTTACTTAATATACATACATGTATGTATATCTTATTTTACACTGACATTAAGTGGGAAAATTCTAATACACCAGCTGGTATAATTATGCTAATGTATTTTAAATAGCCTTTTTAATTGGATATTATTTAAAGAAATTCTTTTTTATTTTAGTATATCATTTGTTTGTGTTTTATTTTAAATAGATTTATAAAATTTAGTTTAGATCAATTTTGATGTATAGCGGAAATTGAATTCAATTAGAAGTCAAACAAAGTTGGTACAAGATTAATACATTTAATACATTACAGTACAATTGATGTAATATGTATGTTACAACTTTATTAATTAATATTCTACTCAATGATATACCAAGCATACCAGCAACATTTTAAATGTCGTGTTAAACATTAACCCAGATAAATGTAGATAAATGTAATGATATCAGGAACTATAAAAATATATTGAACATTTTTTTAAATTTTATTTCCTCTAACAAATGTTGACAATCAGAGGGGTGGATTTATATTTTGTAGATAGAATATGATATAAGTATATGTATAACTAAATATGTTTGACTACAACAGCTACTTCTCGTTATATTCGATTTAACAAAACGTTTTTCGAAAATATTAGAACATTCTTAATTGTTGTCGAATATAAAACTAGAAACAATTTTTATTAATTTGTGTAAGATAATTGTCGGCATTACTTGCATTCTTTTTGAAAAGTTATTAATTTAAACTTATCAATGCTGAACTTATTTCTGCCAATAAAATAGACGTAAGATTTTAAAGAAAATTTCGTAACATACTCTGCAATATTTATTATACATATATGACTGGATAGTTGTTTTAAAAATATTGATTATTATTTGTTACGCATAAATACTGATAATCTCAGTGTTAAAATAACTGATAACACATATTAGTATTTAAATTTGTGTTTCTAAAAGTTTTACGCAAAAATTGCTTTGTAACGTTCATTCTATGAGACAACTAGAATTTTTAGTTTACAGTCTTGTAAGTGTCCTTTTTAGAGGCACTCACTCTATATGTGCACTCTTTCTTAAAATTCAGACAATCAGGGAACGCTTCAATATCGATCTGCCTCACAAGTTCCGCATACATAACTACATGTCGCCAACATTTTGTGACCACTGTGGTTGTCTTCTTTACGGCCTCTTTCGTCAGGGTGTCAAATGTCAAGGTCAGTCAGTCATTGAAACATATACTCATAGAACCACACTTGCGATCAATTATTGTGTTTTAAACTGTCAAAATGTACTACATGCAAAAAAAGAATGATGAAATACATAATTTTTATGAATGTAAAACATTTTTCATTTAGAGTCAAAAATTAATTTTTTGGGATAGTACGCTGTGAGAGAGGTTGCTAGTCAGTGTAAATTTAGAATTACAATACTGAAGTCGGGTGATGCCGCAAGGAGATTATTTTCGTGTCTGGCGCAAGCGTTTTCTAGACATTGGAAACTTGGAAGTAATAGTTTAAATAGTAAAATCTAATTGGCCGATATTTATTCTTGATAAAATGAAGAAATTAATATTATCGGAGATGTAGTTTTTATCAAGAAATCGACAAAGGAATTCTCCAACGAGAACGAATGGAGAAGAAGGCCGATATATTAATTTGAGAAGTGCTCATTTTTAAATGTGGGTGTATTATCTACATACATATATACACGGACTTAGATATTTGATTGAGGGAGAAAATTTGATTTTGGCGTCGTAGACATTAATGTCACAATGTTTTAAGCCTTAAGCACTTAAGAAAACTAGAAATGTCTATTAAAGTTATTACAAATTAGCGATTACAGAACTTTCTAATGTTCTGGAAGTATATAATCTGTTAATATCACAAGTAATATTGAACAGCTTACAAAACACCTACAGTATGCATAGAACATAATATAAATGCACATTATGTGTAACGTATTATACCCCCTCGACATAGAATGCGGGACCAACTGTCATCGGAAGTGTGAATCAAAGATGCCTGCACTGTGCGGGGTGAACCAGAAACTTCTCTCCGAAGCACTGAGCCAGGTTCGACAGTCTCAAGCTGCCGCCAGTAGAGATGCTTTTACAGGGGGGAGTGGAGGGACGCCGGATACTGAGGCTCTGTCCAATATATCCAGAGAGGTAATAAAACGGAGGGGGGCTATTTGGTTGCCACGGTAACGGGTATGCATTGTATGGTGCCGGATATTTAAGAAATAATATAACTAATTGTTAATAGGCGGCTATTTGAAATGTATTATTTAGTTTTTCGACTGATTATATTACATTTTAAATTCAGTAGAACATTTGTAAGTGTCTTAAAAAAGTGTATATATGTATATGTTCGTGTTTACAATATTTATTGTAATTTTTATATAAATATATTACTATGTATAAATTTTTAATAGTTACATACCTATATTTCAAACCATTTGAAGAAGTTGTTATTTTTTAAAGATTGAAACTATAATAAATTCGTTATTTACAAGAAGGATATATAATCTTAATTCATTTAGAGCCCCGCCCAGTGGCATTAATAGGATATGTTTATTTCTAAATAGGTTCTCTTCAATGGTTTAAGAATATTATTTGAACACAGACAATCAGAGTTTTGTTTCTTTTTAATCTCTCAATTATCTCTGTAGGACCAGAGCGAGGCAGAGGCGACCTACAGCTACCTTTGGGACGCAGTGTTGAGTCCAGGGGAGGATAGAATGCGACTGGCTTCACTTCAGAAGCGAGTCCGAATCGCCGACTTCAAGTTGATCAAGGTTCTCGGACGGGGTAGCTTTGGCAAGGTGAGTGCACTGCGGCCATATAAGCCTAGATAACGAGATATATCATACATGTGAGAAAGGATATATGCATAACTATTCTGTAGATTAGCAATGTAGAATCTAATAGTGTAATTTATCAGTCTATTTCATAGTATGAAAATTGCTTTACTTTTGTGTTTAGTGTTAATAAAGTCGTTTTTCGAAAGGCAATCCATAAGTTAACGCATTGGATATACATAATTTTGTCTATCATTTATTGTTAATGAATGCAAATTAGTATTAAATATTTAATTATTAAAAATTTAATTTACGCCTCTTGGTCACAAATAATAATGAGTTCAGTATTATAGATGCATGCTGGTGGCATGCTTATTAGTTTCACTTGTGGTATACGGGTAAAAAGGTTGAAATACACTGTTTCTTTTATATAATTGAAGTTATGAGACAAGCAGTAACTCTGCATATTATTTATGCCTATTCAGAACCATTTTAAATTACACAAAGGTTAAACCATATTTTATGCGAATATATGTATTTAATGTACTTGAGTAAGCGAGACAAATAGATTATAAATGTTTAAATTTAATTTTGAAATAATAAATATCCAATACTTTATTTTATAGGCTTATTGTAAAATTGAAATAATAAATAGTAACGTTTATTTTAAAAGTTTTTAAAATCATTGTATGTGCACTTAAAACTAGTATTCTGCATTAATATTAATATTAGTAAACATTTTACTGTTATATATTCAAAGCTAAATTAATATCTGTATTATTGGAGATAATGAAGTATAAAATGTCATAACTAATTAATTATGGTTAGATTACCACCGTTATCATCATTTGAACTTTTATTTTTACGCTTGAGAATGCTTCTTGTTAGAGCAAAAATCGAGCTTATAGTTTGGAGCAATTTTTGTTTTTAATTGTTGTTAATACACTAAAGTGAAATAAACTATTTTTTACAAGAACGTAGAAGATAGAAAATTATTATATTATCAAATTTGGTGATGCTAATTATACACTTTTATATATATATATTAAGAATCTTCATAAATGGTATGCCTTTAATATTTATCCACGACTATAGATGAAGGGTATTCCAAATGTCAAAATTAATACCGAAACATATTCAATATAATTTTGAGCAGTATAATATGTCAAAATCCATACTTAAATAGAAAATATATTTATGAAAAGATACAAATTATTTTAAACCAATCATTATCTGGCAATTTTTAGGACCTATTTAAAAAACATAAATGATGAAAAAATGAGATACGGTAATTACGTTTACAATAACAAAAAATAAGTGAAAGATGTTTTAATTTTAGAAAGCAGCATTTTGGATTCATATACATATATTTGGTATGCTGTATACTTTGGATAAATAATTATTATCTAATCTCGTATTCTTAGATTTTAGCGTGTAATTTATAAGAAATTTAATTTGTATAACAATTTATACTGAAATTGCCCTATATTCAGCCATGACCAAGTGCTTATCCAATCGATAGGGATGCTACAAATTTGTTTTATTGCTGGAATGTTGAATTTAAAATACATTTTTAAATAAAAATATTTCTAGATTCAAGAATATTAACTTGAAACATTATCGAATTCATATTAGTAAAATTATTGTTAATTCTGACAGTGTAAATCATATTCAGATAGATACAGAATAATTGAGATATTATGACGATCATATCAGACTAAATGACATGTATTTTTCTATCTACGTAATTTATAAAGGTATTTATGAAGCCTTACGCTACTACACTATATAGATGCAGTTGAGTAAAACATCAGTCTAATCATAGTATAAAATTATTTTGTATTTCTTGTGTTTATTAAAATTGGTAAAATATTTTTCGATTAAATGGAAATTTTCACTTGATATTTAAAAAATTAATTATCGCTTATATAAAGACTGAACAAAAAAATAAATAAAATATATTTTTATCAAATGAATATTATCATATTCATCTGTCTTTGAATATTTCTCATTTTTATTGAATGCTGGTTTACATATTCATTAGGGTAGTAGATATGCCAAGCTAGAGAAACTAGTTCAGTAATCTATAATTTTATAGTATAATCTGACGTCTATTCGGCACGCATATACTCAGGTTCTATTGGCCGAATGTCTACTGAAGTCGGGTAGAGAGCGAGTGGCCGTTAAAACCCTCCGCAAAGAAGTGGTTCTCATGGACGATGACGTCTCCTCTGCAATGGTGGAGCGGCGTGTTTTGGCTTTGGGTTCCAGACACCCCTTCCTCACCACCCTTCACGCCACCTTCCAGACTTCTGGGCATCTGGTCTTTGTGATGGAGTATCTTGCGGGGGGTGACCTCATGTTCCACATCCAACAGGTGGGACGCTTCCCTCTCGCCACCAGCCGGTTCTACGCGGCGGAAATCCTCTGCGGTGTCGAGTTCCTTCACGACTTTGAGATCATCAATCGGTGGGCTTCTACTATTTGTTTCATGTCTTTCATAGTTATATCAAGCGTAATCATAATATAATTGTATCTATATAGTACAACGGAAAAAGTTACACTGCAAATATATTTTACTTTATTGATAAAGAAAATGACATAAATTCACAAGTAAGTTGGAAATGTACATTAGGTCATGCCTCTAATTAATATGTTCAAAACAATCAGATATAATTCAGGCTCCATGAAATTTCTATAATATTGGAGCTACAATTTTTAATATTGCATTACTTTTTATTATTCTATAGTTCTCCAAAATATCGTCAAATATTCAAGTTTATGTCAATATTAGGAGTTAACTTACACGTGCACATTGCTTCAACTGGCCCCTTCCTATCTATACAGGGACATAAAACTGGACAATATTTTACTGGATTTGAAGGGCCATATCAGACTAGCGGATTTTGGGATGTGCAAAGAGGGCATCGGAAATGACAAAAAGACCACAACAATGTGTGGCACTCCGGACTATATTGCTCCTGAGGTTAGTTACATGCATACTTCTATATTTTCAGTCATATTATACCATATTATACCATATTATTTCAGACATTTTAGGTTATACATAGAACGTAACATAAGTATAGTTAAAACAGTATGCTTTCTATATTACAAATTTAAAAAATATTCGCATATGTCAGCAATCCAAGCCTACTCTCCCCTCTCAAATAATCGATTAAAATCGATCTTTTATGCACAGCTTTATTATTTTTAAGATTTTAAATTTGCCTAATGTTTGGCTTAGGTAGCACACAACTATTGCACTTTTAATTAATAACTGTGTTAAATAAGTAAAGTATGTTAAAATGTAATATAAATCATAATAGTAGGAATATCGACAAAGTTTTTATATGTCTTCATAGAAAGAAGCTATACCTCGTTATGAACATTAAATTTAAATAACTAACAGTTAAAGTATTATAAATTTAAATTAATTAACTTAAGATAAAATGCGTACGATATTAATAAGCACAGAATAAATAAATTGAAAGGTTAATTTAAACACTATTAATAATTAAACGTGTAATAGAGAAATACTAAAACTAAAGCAATTAATCAAACATCTAGAATATATCTACTTCGAACAAAAAATATAATAATTTCAATAATAATATTTCTTAATAATAAGCCTTTCATTAGAATATTATCTATTACGAAATAATCGATATCTACATACCTTAATTCTGTCTTACTGAATACGTCAAGAAAACCATAATAATCCCATTTTTCAAACATATTACTTCGGTATATTACTGATATCTACTAAAGGAAACTTGGACAGCGCTTTTTCGCTCTTATTAGAGCTCATTAGCTAGCCAAGCACTTTATGAAAGTAATAAAGAGTGAAACAGCAGTTTATTTGAAAGCTGGGATTATTGTGGTTTTGCCAAAGACTTTAAATGAATTAAAGTTCTATTTTAATTGTTGTTCTATTTAAAGTTTTGTTTACTGTTGGGTGTTGTTGACTTATATTGTTCTGTAGAGCGGAAATTTCTCATTACTTCACTATTATCTGTCTAACTATAGTTTACAGAAATAATTTATATTTTTGATATTACAATTCTCTTTCACATGGACTTCACGAATATGTATGACAAAGAATATGATACTAATACTTGCAAATTGTAAATTTTACACAAAGTTTTAAAGATGATACTTTGTATATTAATAAAAAAATGCAAGATGGAGATTGCGTCTCTACTTTTTCCACATCTCACTTCTATATATATATTATATTGATTACAATTTTATTATCTTTATGATAACAGAATATGACTACTAACAATCGGATTACCATGTGTGCAATTAGTTATAGCTAATAGACTAATTAATACAAATCATATAATGCATAAATTTGCACTAAATTTGCATAAACGGTTTGCATAAATTAGCCTGTTTTTTAGGATAAATTAATAATTATATTAATAATATTAATAATAATATATATTTTTTGTATGATTTATAAAATAGTTTCTAGTCAGTTACAGAAACTTAAAAAAGCACAGCAATTATTGTGAATTTAGAAATTTTGATTATGGACAAATAGCATGTAGGCTTCTTATATGTTGCCGAGAATAAGCATCGATAATCACTTAATTACTATCTCGTCTATCAACTGTAGACAAGAATGTTATTTTTATAATTATAAAAATATCCTAAAAACAACCTACATTGGTTTGAAGAAATATGTCAGTTTCTTGAAACATTTTTCTCTTGGAACGGTAATATAGTAGTGCATTAAGTAGTTGATAGAAATAAAAGGATATCAGGCAATTAGGATTTAAGTCAGTTACTGCCTCACATATTATACATATTATACATATTTATATTTACCTATATACATGGAAATACATTTCTCATTTCTTGTGAAAATATATTTCCATTCCACGTCATATAGACAATAGAGGGGAGAACACGTGAACGACTAGAAAATTGATATATCGCCAATATTTATGTTCATATTTCTTCATTATACTTTTTAAATTTTTGTAATACTCCCTATATACTGTTTAGTTAATACGATCTACTACGTTAAACAATGTATATATTAAAATGAGCATCAATGAAGCGAAAAAACTTTTTTATGCGCGAATTTTAGCAGAATGCTCTCTCCAATCATTAAATTCCATAATTTTTTATTATTATTTTGCATGTCTAAATTATATAGGCTATTTCCAAACAATAAAAAATGATAGTTCATAAATTAGGAACACTGAAATATATTGAATAGGAAATTAAGATGTAGCGTCATGCAGTTTAACGAATGATTGAATATATATGATAATTCGTAATATTAATGATATGAATACATTTTATCTAAACTATTTAATTTATTTTATTGTCCGCTATTTGCAGATTTTTGACTTTTGCACTGTTTATAAAAATAAAAAAGAACGGTTTAAAAAAATATCCGATGTCATACATATAATTAGCAGGCTTTTACACTTAACTTACTATACGTAGTATTCTAACGATATCTAATTCGAAACTGATTTATTCACAATTTTAACTGTCTGTCTAAACTGTAAGTTTATCGATCCAATTTTGGATAAAGAATGTGTTCAATATTTTCTTTTGTATATTTATCTTGGAAATGTATGCAACTGAGGCTACATGAAACAACTCACACTGTATATTTTTATCAGGAATTCTGAATTACCCGTTTTATAGGATGGAGTGGATGAACTGTTACTAAACTTAAAGAAGCTGTAAATTTCTATAGTACATATTATACTTTCAGACGGTATATATAATATGCAAGTTACTGTTATAGTATATTAAATAGTAGATTAAAATATAGATACTATTAAGTTATTGCACATCACTGATCAAGGCCATTTTTGTGTTAGTATGTTGGTTCTTTACTGTACAAACTTACTACTCAATGAGAAAACTGCATCTCCCCACTTTTTTATTTATTTCGACAAAATATAGCTTGTCTGATCGTGTACACAGCATACTCTGTTTTGTCAGATTGTGAACAAGAAGGCCTATAATCAGTCAGTGGACTGGTGGTCCTTTGGGGTCCTCTACTACGAGATGATGATCGGTCAGGCGCCCTTCTTCGGTGAGAATGAGGCCGCCTTGTTCCGCTCGATCTGCTCAGACTCTATCATCTTCCCCTCTTGGCTCCCCTCTATGGATCAAGACTTCGTACGTCAGGTACAAAGAAATAAAATCGCTTTTAGTTACTTAATACCAAATCTTCATTATTTAAACTCTTTTAAAACCGGGTTGACCACGTTACGGTTCGTCAAAAGCATCTTTGTATACCGGGCGAACTGCGAGATGGTCTCTCCACTTAAGCCAATAGCAACTGCTAGTTGAGACTAGAATGTATGGCTTAATTTTATTGGCTGCGCGGTATTTTAATGAAGACAATCATTGTCATAGGAAGATGTCAAATTGCATAGAATGTTAGCCGGTTT
>JAYRBW010057080.1:0-10919 GCA_036023295.1 Invenusta paracnida | reverse complement strand
ATATCAAAACGTAACTGACGGACACAAAGTTTAGTGGTAAAATGAAGTATGTGTATTCTGCATTAAGGATATCTACTCTTAACAAAACACCCAACTGTAGAAACTTAGCAATAATGTAAGTATAACACGATAAAAATATGTTAAAAATATATATTATAAGCATTAGTTATTGATAATTTTAAATAGCAGTAAAAACTTACCAAAATTAGTATTTGTTAACAATATTTTCAAATAGGTAAAAGTAAAACCGAAAGTTAAATTAATAAAAAAAAATCATTTATTTTATATAATTTAATGTCTTTGTTAAATAAGAAAAAAACTATAACGATATTTTTTTCTCCTATTTTTATTGAGAAATTTTGGAATTGCCCTAATATAAATAAATGGATCGATTAATAGTCCTAAAGATTAAAGAAAGTGTTTTATAATCATTATCGACTGATTGTCAAAACAAATACATTTCTAAAATAAAAAAGATTGCATCCTAGAATAATATTAAAAGCATCGAATAATAATCTGTTATTATTTTACTATCATTACCAGATTATCAATGTACGACGAATTTTTGACTATACTGACCATAGAGTAATTATACATGTATAATTATTACTCTATGATACTGACTAAATTTTAGGGAGTATATCTCATAGGTATGTTTGAGCATTTTCCAGAAATTAAATTTTATATAAGTCCTTTTCAAGTTCTTACATATATACCTACATACATATACATATATATTATGGATTTTTAATAACCAGCATTAGTTGGCGCCTATTCTATAAACATTTTATCAATGGTTGAACAACATGGTCTCAACATCATTTTAACATTTGGTCTTTGAAGTAGTTTCCTGGTTCATTATTCTTTAAATTTTAAGACAAAACACAAAATTCAATTTAAAATATTACAAATTATTTAGATGAAACCTTTCTTTCTGGCTAACTAATGATTTTAAACTTGCATAGATATATTCTTAAGTGAAAATCTTCAAAATATCAAATGAACTTGTATTTTCTTCTGTAAAATTTGTATGTATAAATATTTTTAAAATTAAGATGAATAAATTCTATCCCATTTGTATAAAATGTTTTTACAATATATTCATAAATTTTCTCAAAATACTATCTACAATTGATACATATATTAAAAGAAAAACTTTTGCACTTTATCTTTTCAAACAAATTACTCCACTGTAAGTTAGGAGGCATCGTCAGAAACAACGGAACAGGACGGGGGTGGAATCACTTGTTCCTCTGGCTCCTCTGCAGGAGTCTCTTCTTCTTCGTCGTCATCGTCAAATACCATTTCATCGAATAGATTGGGTATCTTTGGTCGCGGTGGCGGTGCAGGGGGTGGAAAGGGCTGCCGATTCGCAATCTTTCCATTAATGAGGCTCATCTCCCCCGCAGTAGGCTGAAAGAGGCGCGAGTAGGTGGCGTTTGGCGACATATTATCCAACCCAAGAGGTAAAGGAATGGGATTCCGGAAAACACTCCGATTCCGGTGCAAGTGGAAGCAGTTAGCTCCAGAGAGGCATACTTGTGGTTCCAGATTGACACGGGAGAGAATGGGTGGAAGAATTATAGTGGATGGTTGGTTAGTGAACCTGTGTGAATTTTGAAATTCGCCACCTCCGACTGTATGCCAATTGTCTGCAGTGGGTGTGTTGTTCCTTACCAGGTTATGCTGTTCATGGATGGAGTACGAATTTTTGCCCTGATTAGCAGTTCTTCTATCATTACTGGTGGGCGCCTGCAATCCACTAACTCCCATTTGCAGCGCAGGTGAGGGATTGGGGTCCGGCATGTGGTTTACGGAGGAGAATGTCTGTTCTCGATTGAGATCAGCCATAGAAAGGGTAATTCGCTTTCGAAATTGGGGACTACTATTGGACTTTTGGAAGTTGCAATCGACACGTTTATCTTCGTTACTTTGAAGGAAACGAATCAAGGACCTGTTTCGATTTAAGTGGAATGTTCCGTGATTGCTTGACCGGTTTAAAGATGATGGCGGAGGAGAATGACTGTCAGGAGATTTGTGAAAAAGATTCGGATTAGAATCTTTTGTGATCACTGAACGTCCTCGTTCCCAAACATAAGGAACAAATGGTCGCACATCGACGGTGGGTATAGTGCCATCGCCAGTTCCAAAAGGTGCCTTTTTGTCTTGTAAGGATGTCATTGTAAATGTTTATATGTGTATTTTAATTATATGTGTTACACAAAGCTGGAATATATTGTAGATTTAATTTATTGAATTTAATTGTTCAACCAACACTATCCACTTTTTAAGCACATATACTTAACTCAAAGATGCACAATACTTTTATCTGTTAATCATAAATTTAATATAAAAGGTTTATTGAAACGGAAGGTTCAGGGCGAGACGGTGTTGGTTACAATTCAGTTGTCAAAGGAAACACAGATTATCTCTATGATTTATATTATAACATACACAAGCTGCTAAATACAATCGTTTAAAAGTATGTGTTGGTAAATACACTACAGCAATCCATTAAACACAATAGGTACCTTTAACTACTTGTCGTTAACTATTAGTTATGTTATGTAATTGTGTAAGTAGGCACAAACTATATAGAACGTACAACTATTGTTTATGTTTGTAATTTTGTGCTTATGTACAGTTAGTATTTATTTCACCGATACATCATTAATATATAACCTATAAATTTGGCATAAACTGTAGTTTTCGAAACTAAAGCAATATGTCTATTTAAAAATATATAATATGCAACTGACGTTTGTATTTTCTTCATAACTAATTTAAGAGATATAATATAAATATTTTATAAACATTTTGACTAAACAACGATTAAATTGTGTTCATGAATATTATAGTTAAATTATGGCTTATGTTTAAACCTTACTAAAATGTTTTTAAAGCATATACCTACTTCAAATTTGAATGCCTTGAGAAATCTTGCTTTGACAACAAAACTACAAAACTGCAATTTTATTTATTATACATACACAATATTAAAAATGTATTAATGGTTCGTTTACGTCAAATTCAAAACTTGTTGTTTTACTTTGAAGTGTATAGAGATATGTACCTCGTTACATTTGTGGAAATATTCCCATTTATATAGGAAAAATATGACCACTACGCAATTTTGTTATAGAATCTGAAAGACTTGCAATGATAAAAATATCTATATATCAATTGCGACGCAAGATTGATGTGCAATTGTTCAAAAATTGATGCCGAAAAAACAACCTCGTTCAGGTTCATGTACTATTCATATTAAGAAAACGTATATAAACTGCAGGCCCTTGTTATGGATACATATTGATAAATTTTAATAATAATCGAAAAAAATTGATTTAAATTAAAAACAAAATTATAAACATTTTTTATTGGAGCGATTGTCGATAATGTGGATAATTTGTGATCATAAATGGTTTTAGATAGTAATATAGTAATATACAGACCTGCTGAGGTTATTAAAATAATTATGTATACCAACAAAAGCGATAGTTTTGTGAAAAATTGATATTTTAGAAAATATACATTTTTTTAAGTTTATAGCAAATAAAGTTTTTAGTTATTCACAAACAATTATATTTTATCTAGCTTATTGCTCATTTTTTATTTGCCAATGCTATGGGCCATCAGAAAAAGAAAGAAATGTAAACTAAGCATATTTTGGTTTAGAAAATACAAATTTTATAAACATATGTTACAGACATAACGTTTTCCCACAATATTCCACAAAGAGAATTTATAAACTATATATAATGTTATATAATAGCTTAAATGTTGTATATTTAGCATAAAAATTGAAAATAACAAATATTTTGTAACCTAATACCTACCTATTAACTATATGTACATTGCAGATATAATTTTTTTGTTGCGGGCATAACATTTCGTTTTCTAAATTAAATGTCTTATAGATCATTATAAAACTATATAATATTACATCTATACATATATATTGTGTAGATGTTATAGTATTTTATAATGCGAAAGCAAAAGTAACATGACATAAAATGATAACATATAATATAGAAACTACGCAATTTGTTGCAGACATATACCTAACATATTACTAAAATCAATATATATACCAAAATAGGTAATGGTCAACGTATGTATGTAGGTATATATAATATATTTATATATGTCAATCTGAATACAGGATCAAATAGGAAACCGATGTATTAGGTCTACCAGCTAGAGCAGGTGTTGAGTGTGCTATACAAACTGAATTGGTTGGAATGGTAAAGTCTCAGATAACGTCTTATTTTACTTTCTTTGTCTGTCTTTCAGCCTTCTCATTGAATTCTGTCTTGATTTTTCTGTATCCCATATATGTAGTAACACCTTTTTTCTTTTCATTATATCTTCCTAGTTTTTCTTTGTGTTAATAACTACATCTTCAATATTTTCCAAGTTGGTTTTTTCTTTAGACCATTGTTCTCTTATTTTCCTTTTACGTTCTCGAGCTTCCCAATTTTGATCATTCTTCAATTTCTGTCGAACCTCTCTTTTATGCGCCGCATCCTTTTCACGTTGTAGATTAAGCTTCTCTGGTGGCAGTTGATGATTTCAATTGGTTGTTCTGTAGACATTTAATTTTTTTTGGTCCATTTTGGATTTAGCCATATCGAACGAGCTAGACTAAGTAACATTTGGTGAATTAATTTTGAGCTTGATGCATAGTTTATACCTCTTTTCAGACTGTTTAAATCAGTCAGAAAAATACAGTCTTCAGGATACAGTGTGGCATCACAATCGTACGGACCCGGTTGATAAAGACAAAGTTTCTCCTTTTCAGTATTTATATTGGCGTGGCTCTACCATCCCTATTGAATGGCCTGATGACAATGCCTTTAAGCAATGTCCTGGTAAATGTACTCAATATGCTTTTCCTCGTAATTTTAGTGCTAGGACTCTTGCATAAGTTTCTAGGCGTATTTCTGACCAGCTTATAAAGCTGGTAAATAGTCGGGTTATTCATAGGAAAAATTGTCGTGTGATTTGATAATTTTTTGCCAGATTTCCTTGTGCATATTTGTGTATCTGTATACCAGATTTCCTTGTGGCTATTTGTGTATCTGTATACCAGATTTCCTTGTGTATATTTTTGTGTCTGTGTTGGTATTTTTTTCGGTATGACACATTTTTGTGACGGAGTAATGTAGAGGTATTGTGGAATAGTAATGTAGGAGTATTATGTAAAGTGGTATTGATTTTAAGTGCACCTAATTTATTGTACATACATGTTTTGCGTAGTTTATGAGTGTGGCAGAATAAATTATTATGTTCTAGAGAAACGACGTCTTCTTATTTTAACACATTAATAAATAATTAATTAATAAACAAACAGTATTATATCTATAAGGAAGTGTTTAATGTATAATACATCATTTCAGGCATATCAGAATTCATTAAGAAATAGTAATTAATTATTTTAAATGTGATATTAGTATTAATTTTTTTAGTAGAAATATAAGTTTCAATGTTGTCCTTTTCAAGTTATTAAGCTCAGCAATAATTATTATTATTGTTAAAAGTTTGGGTATAAATTCAGTATTATTTCAGTTTATATCAAAAGAAGTTATATCTGCAACTAAAATTGAAGTTTTACTATATTTATGCATAATAAATTGATAGGCACAAGGAAATGTGTGCTTTTATGTAATGTAACTAGGGATGTATGTATAAAATATTTAAAACAATTATTATAAGTATATAACATTTTATAAAATATCAATTTAATTTCTCTAATAAACTGTTGCAGACGTAACTAAATATTCAATGATAAATATTTTATAATTAAATATACTAAGGGTACAAATATTATTATTTATGACAAGAACTCAAGTCAGGGTTTAGAATAAAGGTATAGGCAAGACTAGTGAATAGAGTATTGCCTAATTGTTACATACATTACTTGGAAAATGTTGTTTGCAGGCATAACTCATAAAAGTTTCAGAATGAAAATTTCATTTTTTTAAGAAAATGCTTTATTGCTAGATACGATAACAATCATGTGATGATTTATATATATAGTTACATGTTTTTGAAGATTAAAATAGAGCCCAAAATTTAACATATTTGGTTCTTCTTAATAAACCAATGTTGCCTACATAACAATTTTTTGCGGAATGGTTATGTCTACAACATAATTAATTTTTAAACAAACAAATCTTCATTTTCCATAAATATATAAAGAATATAAATACACTCATATTCAGTAACAAACAGGTTAACATCTACTGTTCCTATTCCATTGCCTTCAAATAAAAAAATCAACAGGTCAACAATAATTATTTTCTGAATTGTGCCGAAATAAGTGTCAATAAGTTTGTTGTCATATGTTTCAAATTTAATAAGTATAAACAAAGACAACAATGATAGTGTATATTCAATATATGGTTCATCAGCATATTTAAAAGGAAAAATAAATTTATCTTCTTCAATAATATAATCGTAATTTCCATGTAAATGATAACCACAAAATTGAACATCAATGTCGCGTCGCGATTGATATATGTTCCCGTTTTATTGAATTTAAACCAGATAATTACAAATAACTACGGTACAGAAATATCGTTACATTATAATTGAAATAAACATTATTATACATATACTATGAATACACAATTAATATATATACATAATATATACACATATAAGTTTTTAGAATAATTTTCATTTAAACACTTGAACATATATCGATATAATTGATATATATGTATATCATATAAATATGGTTAATTCCGATGTTATACATTGTTAATTGCAGTTAATATTATGATTAAATAATTTTGTCATAAAAATGAGTCAATGGAAAATAGCCACAATTTAGGCCACAAAAAAGGCCAGTCAATATAAATATATACTTCATTATATATACACATATATTAATTATTATACTTATATTAAATAATTTATATTATTATTAGATTTATTACATATTTATAAACATAATATGCATAATATATAAATAATATATAAATAATATATATAATTGTTTCGATTATAATCGTATAATTAATAATGTAATATAGGTTTTGTCAGTCAATAGAAGATTTAAGTATTTCTTTAGTAGAAATAGTGCAAGCATTTGTAGTAGAGCAACCAATAGATAGAGATAAGGAACGGTATATATGTAGTAGTCAATAATTAACAGTACTCATTAGTAAATTTAATGCAGATTATAAATATAGCGCAGACTTGTAGTGCAATCAATAATTAATAGAATAAAAGAGTAAACAACAGCGGTATATAGTGCATTGTTTAATAGATAGCAAATAAAAATGCCACGAGCACGAATTTCCGCACAGGATAAACAACGGAGTGTAGACGTCCATGCACGTGGAGACGACTATTTCGATGTATCTACTATTGAATACCTTATACAGCTGTTGAAATTTAATTTTCTACTATTGACTGAGAAAACCTATATAATGTATATATTATATATATATATATATACGTATTTAAATTATCCAGATGTTTTCAAGTAATGTAAAATTATTACGAACTCCAAGTATTCATATCCTCATCAGTCAAATCAGATTGTTTGGCTGATTTGAAATACATTTCTTGATATTTAAGAACTACAAGAACAGCTAAAATTACAACAACAGAAATAACTATAATTGATAAGAATCCGATGACATTTCGTTCAAGATAATCCGTCTCACTTCTATCAAATAAGTCGGACGGCTGAAATAATACAAACACATGGAAACATTATAATAGTTACTTGAAATGATACTAATACTGAAATATCAGCTAAAAAACAATAAAAAAAAATAACAATAAGAATGATTCTTTATTATTATAAATCTAAACAAAACGACAGCGTCGCAAAAATGAAAGCCAAGAAACGAGCTCTTCAAAAGAAAAACGTTGAATTGATATTGATGATATAAAGTATAGCTATGAAAAAATTGATATAAAAAGGACGCCAAGATTTAAAAAACAAAAAGTTAAAATAATAATGATGATACATAGTACAACCATCGAAGAAATTGATATAAACATGGCGCCAAGATATAATTATTACAATACTTGCTGTTTAAATTGCATAAATGAATAGATCAATATAGAACATTGGTATACGTCTAAAACGTAAAATTCATAAAAATATGACAACAAAATTATGAAAAATTCTTGGCAATGGAACATTTTTACAAAAGCAATGAACTCCACATGATTGCAAAAGAAGTTATTACGTAAGCCAATTTTTATAACATATAAAAAATAATATAATATATACCAATACCAGGATTTCCTCATAATTTTGTTGTCATATTTTTATGAATTTTTCAGTTTAGACATATACCTATGTTTCATATTGACCTATTAGTTTATGCATTTTAAGCAGCAAGTATTGTAACAATTATATCTTGCCGCCATGTTTATATCAATATCTTCGATTGCTGCACAATGTATCATCAATATCATTTTAACATTTTGTTTTTTAAATCTTGGCGCCCTTTTCATATCAATTTCTTTAATAGCTGTTCTTCATATAATCAATATCATATCAACGTTTCTCTTTCAAAGAGCTTGGTTCTCGGCTTTCATTTTTGCTACACTGATCGTTTTTGTTTAGATAATAATAATAATAATAATCATAATAATGAAAGTATCAATTTTTTATCGAAATTAATCCCCTGCAAAAAGGTAACTAGCAATTTTTTATAAATTCAAATTAGGTGCATTTTGATCCTTAGAACTTGGCGATTACGCTGATAAAAATGAGCTTCTTAATACACTCTAGGGTTATTTATTAGGGGTCAAAGATAGGCCAATTCTTCTTAGCATATTATGACTAGATCTGCTAGCATCTCTCAAGCTAGCAAAATAAAGAATTACTCTATTCTAATCACTACTGCTCATGTTTTTGGCTTAACGTCTAATTTTCTATTGACGTTAAATTTATATTTAATCGATAAATGATAGTCAACCTTTTGAGAAAAAATATTGGCATCAAGAAAAGAAAGATAACATATAGGTACAGAAATGTTTTGCCTTATAATGTTTTCTTTTAAAAGTTTTTGGTAGATCGAGAATCAATATTTCAAATTATAAATTTTATTCACTTTTAATGTTTCATTATTATTAAACTTAAAGCTGATAAAAATAGGTTTCTGTATTTTTGTATTTCTTTTGTCTTTTTTTATTTTAGAAAAAAAAATCATAGTGAAGTTTTTATAAATTTAAGAAAACAAAAAATTAAACGATATATTTTTATTAACCGTCTGCAAAAATATTTTGATTCTTCTAGTTAAGTTATAGCTATGTCTATATAGTAAAAACGTGTAAATATTTCAACTTACCAAACTTCTGTTTTTAATTAGATATCCTAGAATTGTATCGTAAGCATTGGCTTTTGAATAGGGAAATAATTCAACATTAGAGAACAGTTGTTTTGCAGCAGGGACTTCTAAGAGCGCCATATATAATGTTGAAAGATATAAACAACTGGAAGTTTGCTCCATAGAATTTTTGCATCTAAATTCTAGTATTAAATTTTGAACTAAAAAATCCAAAAGAGTATAATCATTAAAACGTTCTATTTCTATTTTATCACCTAAAAAATATTTTAGCCAGTTATCAGTATCGTAAACAAGCAAGTGCTCATTTGATTTACTATCAGTGAAATAAAAACCTCTAAATAATTCCATAGCATCCGTTTCTTTCATCGTCATAGATTTAATGCAGTCAAATATCACTGATTCATTTTTTCTAATATTTGAACCTTCAAAATAAGACAAGGTAACTGTGTGTGAATCATAGTTTGTATATGCATAAAGATAGTCACCCAGACATAAACAAGGGGTAGAAAAAACGCATCTTAAAAACTTCATATCTTTGTGGGAAGAGTCGTAACAAAGCGATTGATAGTAGCTTCTTAGGCGTTCTGCAGGACCAGGCCATATGTCAACGTCAAAATTGTAATACTGACCAAAAATTTTAACTCTTTTAATAGAAGACCCAGATTGAATAATTTGATCGATGCTCTCCTCAGAATAAGCCTTGATTATTGTAATTGAATGTGAATCGATATCTATAATGTTGTATATACTGTCTTTATTGTGTGGCCGAATATCATACATAATGCAGGGAATTTTTGATGATCTTGACGAACATTCAATTTTTGCTGCTAGCATACCAACCGATCTTAACAGAATTAATTGAGTTTGGTTAAACAAAAAAACATTCAAGTCATTTCCCAAAAGTTGACTGGTCCGTTTCAATAAAATAAGTTTTGATCTTACCCCATCTAGGAATAAGGATATATATATTTCAGTAAGGGCTCCTAAGGAATTTAAATTCAAAATAATTTCGAAAGTATCAATTGTTTTGTTCATAGATAGTAAGTTTTGGTAAAATATATGTACGTCGTTAGAAGCATTTGTATACTGTTTGTGACAAAACATTTTAATATCCATTATTTCCTGAGACTCTCGTTGCAAATAAATTGATCCGGTAATACTATAATTATCTAATAATGCAATCACCCCGAATGAATCTTCATTTTTCAAAGTACATCTTACTCTTAAAAAGTGCGGTCCAATAAAAAGTATCCACAGTAGTAAAATATCAAATTCCATTAATGAAAATTTAACCTTATAGACAAAACTTGAATGTTTGTTTTCTCGAAAATATTACCAAATTAAAAGATATTTTGAAACAATATCTTCTATTTAATTCTAAGAAAAGTGTAAATGGAAGCTGCAAATTTATCATTATAAAACTTTTCCAATAAACTTTATAAATACGCTGTAAAATTAATTTTGATAAATACAATAATATGGAACAATTGATTATTACCTTAGAATTTAATAATATTTTCAATTAGACGATGCGGTAGCATCGTCAAGCCAAGAACAAGAGCCTCAGCGATTAGCTTGAGAGATGGTAGCAGCTCT
>JAYRBW010057069.1:0-10919 GCA_036023295.1 Invenusta paracnida | reverse complement strand
ACTATAATCCAGTCCATTGCTTACTAGATATTTATATTGCTACACACACAATACCTTAGCACTTGTACTTGATAAAGTCTACGGGCGAAACGTCGTACACTCAATCAATATACGCTTAATATCCGAAGACTATTATTATTATTTGTTCTTTAATTTACCATCATGAATCCCGGATATGTGACCACAAATAAATTCTGAACTATATTTTCTTTAAAAAATAATCCTTTTAAATGTAATGAATTTTATTCATTTAAGTTCAAACTCAAATCAGTACCATCTTTAATCTAACATAACACGTAACTATAAACGACTTTATACTAATTAATTAAAAAGGGATATTAATCTTATAGTTAAATAAATATACTTGTTGGTTATTATCAATTCAATATATCTATTAATAACTGGAAATTTACTAGTCATAACGAATTTTAATTAATACCATTGCATGGTAAAGTGTGATAATTAATTTCAAATTAAATTAGAACTTTTAAATCATTCTTTCTAAGCAAGAAGTTGTTTGAAGTTTTTGCGTATTAGGGATTTAATTAATTAGTAACACTTCATGAATGACATAATCAACGAATCAAAAATTATTTTAAAGAAAATAAGGAGACAACTAGGTAAATGGTTTGTTTATATGGAAAATTGTACGAGAATGTATCAATTTACCAATTTGTTAATTATGTAATCCAAATTTATTACTTATTCCAAATTTGACATCATATATCATTTTAAACTTACGAGTTTAATACTGATTAATATTATTTGCTGCATTTTCAATATATAGGTAAGGATATTACGTATAATAATTTTGATGCATATATTTTTTTGTTTTATCATACCGTATTCTCGGTATTAGAAGAATAAATACTCGTATATTTAACACTAGAACAACGGAACCCGTCAATCGACGATTTTTATTTCTAAATATGACATAAATATTGTTTGGATAAAGATTTTTAATCGATCTCGTGACTTTTAATCATTTAATAAGATGTAAAAAATATTAAAAAATAAATAAAAATTTTGGGTCAATGTTTTGTTATTGATAAGTTATACTTATAACAGCAAAACCTATCAATTGACGATTATGGATAAAACTAATCTATTATAGCCAATATTCCTTATAAAACGTATATATTTTTCATTAATATGTTATGTAATCATAAATTACTTTCTATAATGTATCCATAATGACTCTAACCAATATTATTATGCATCATTATTTGTATTAAAACATTTATTTTTCAGAAAATTGTTCAATTTATCCCAATTTCTCAAAAGGTACTTCTAAGTACGATAAAAAAATGAATATATACACAGAATTATATTTACATGTCATATAGATCTGTAATATATTTATACATGAAAATCACGCAAAACATGAAAAATACTAATAAAAATGCACACAATTACACAATGAAAAGTATTATAAAATGTCACTACCAAAATAGTATATTGTGTGAATGAATGTCAGATGCCAATGTCAAAACTATTCGAAACAATTTACAACAGCCTGACACTTACCGCAAACAGGCTTGTCCCAATTACGACACAAATTCACAGTTCTGGTCTTCACAGTTCATATGGATGGCGCAGATAACTCGACGTTCTAGGACTACCGGAGAAGCATCATCACGAAGAGGTACATCAGCATGACGAAGTTGGAAGGACAATTCGATGAGGAACTTTCGTCAAAATATGTTAGAGCCGGTCTTGTTTCATTGTCTGTAGTTACATTGTAACTTTTATTGTAGAAAGATTCCATGAAGCGCATAACGACATGAGCTCCGAGAGATTCAACTCGTGTTTCATCTATCCCATGGTAATGAATGATGTTATTGCAAAATTTGGTGTCGACATCAGCTAGTATCAAGAATTTTATTCTGAGTGAAGCGACACCTAGCTTTGGTTTGGAACAGCCGTTCGTCGTCTGTCAATGAAGGCCCTGGACAAAAACATCTTTGACTGTTTTCGATGAAACTATCCAAAACTGAGGTGAAGAGGGGAACTTGTCGTTGTTGAGGCGATGATCGAAGCCAAGGAAGCGTTTGATTTCTCGAGCACGATCGCGAGGCATGGTGGAGTTGAATGCTGGACATCCTGTCGTTTCCTCTAGTTGATGAAACCCAGCCTTCTGGCTTGCTCTTTGGTGCATGCAACGATATGTCGAAGGGTCCACTCATCGAATATTATTCTAAACGCATCTATCGGAATATGGATTGTCACACAAGGTCACGTTGACCCCATTCTCTCTGAAAATACATTTCTCTGATCAGCTCTGCCCGGACGTTTTCCATTTCCTTCCTGTACTAATCGACATCGTGTTCTATCTCTTCCTTCTATCTATCCTTCTGGTCCATCATCTTCAATTTCATCTTCATGATTCGCTGCTGCTTTCTTCTTCATTCTCAACGACTGCATCTTCATTGTCTGACTCCCTACCGGACTCATCGCCAGACTCATCAGACGCTAAAACTAATATGCTTTGTTTGTTGTACTTCTTCTGCTGTGAGTCGTCTTTCTCGTCTTGCTACCATGGCTTTAGTGAGAAATATTATAAACTCAATTGCGTAATATATTGTATTATATATAATAATTTCTAAAAACGATCTAACAGGTAATGAGATTAGACTTATTTGATCAACCATTTCAAATGGACTATACTTTGCTATATAAACAATGTTGTTTCAGCATTCTATTGTCTTCTAAATGTCCACTTCATTCGACAGTAAAGAAGATAGACATCGTTTATTACGTAATTGACTTACATAGGACAATACAACTATAGTGTAAAATATAAAAACATAGTTGTATTATGTAATCAACTTAGATCAACAATACGAGGACGTAATCTATCCAACATACTATAGTGAGAGTCGGACAGTGTATATAAACTATGTATTATAATTATATTTACTATACCTTTTCACATTTGAGTTGGTCATAAGTGAGATTGAGTTAGTCAGAGAACGAAAATTACACCTTCAAGTAAAGTAGATTTAGTCCATTTTATTAAAAGTGAAATAGATTTAGTCATCGAGCGTAAATGTGCGGAAAAGGGAATTAGAATTAATCAAAGCCATTTTAATTTAGTCAGAATCAAAACACCTATTATTGTTAACACAATTTACTTTATTAACGGTTAAACGACGTTTGGGGTAGCCACCACCCCAATGACATATTCATCGTTTTGTAAATCACGAGTGGAACGATCAAATGAAATGAAACTTCGACACTTTTTCTATCTTTTTAGTATCTATTACTATGTAAAATATCAGGTTGATCAATCAAGCCCTTTCAAAGTTAATACTAAAAACCTACTAACGACATTTGTGGTTAGAACCACCCCAGCATTGAATTAGGCGTGGTGCCTATGTTTTTCTCTCTTTCTATTTTTCTGGCCAACGTTTTATATGGTATATATATTCATTGTTATAAAACCAGCTTTACCAGTTAATCGATATTACTATGACAATGTCTGTCTATATATATTATTTTGAATTTACTAATCGAACCAATAAGAATATTGTTCTATTTTTGAATGCATGCAGCTACATGTGTCTGCATTTCATTTTTCTATATCGGTATTGTATTTTGTGACAATGGCTCGTGCTCACAGAACTTGTAAAACTGAAGCAACTAGACGGTTAAGATTTAATTTTGAAGATGAAGAAATCAGTTTAGAGGATATATTGGGCGACGCAATTACAGTGACTCTTCCCCATATTGATGTTGACAGTGTATCGTTTAGTGATTCAGAAATTTCTGATTCGGAATTAGAAGCCAATATTTCAACCTTTATTCATGATGATTCTGATTCATCTGACGACGAAAGTTTGTACGAAATAGCAGCACCAACAGCCTCGGACGAAGCTCTAATTTCCCCGTATGGTGTGCAATGGTCCCTACAGGCTCCTCCACAAGCCGGTCGTCAGCGAACCGTAATTTATTTTGTGAAACTCCAGGAGTTGGTCCGACATCAGAAAAAGATGCTTTGTTAATGTTCATCGACTTCTCGATTCCCGACATCATACACTTTACTAATATGCAAAGGCAATCGTACGGTTATTCTATGGAACCGTCGCCATCCAAATCGTCAAAAAATTTGGAAACCGGTAGATGCAACTGAGCTTCAGGCTTTTTTGGGGCTGCATTTGCTTAGTGGAGGTTTCAAGGCAAGGTACCGTTCCACAGAGAAACTTTGGGGTGAACGGGATGGTCAACCTGTGATAGGTGCTACAATGAGCCGAGAACGATTCATCCAGATCAAAAGCTGTATGCGATTCGATGTATTGCGATTTCGGTGTCAAATTTCGAAAATATATTTCCTCCAAGCTTGGAAAATTCGGCATTAAGTTTTTTTGGGTATGCGATGCTGTCACTACTTACTACTTAGTCTACAATGTATTTGTAATGACAATCATAGACTGTTTTAGTGGCTTTAACACTATTATCACCATATCAAAACCCAGTAATTTATGTTTATTTATTTTTTGTAAATTGTATATTTATATATTGCAATAAAACATTTTGTTCATATATATATTATCATTTTCAAAAAAAAAAATCTCATTTCAAACTGCAAAATTAAATATTTTTTCTAGGTTTAACTCTATTTTCACAGTTGTATTTGTGTACGGTTGTATGCTCGTCTGTCTTCATCATGCCATATACTGATAGTGACTACACTGAATTCGATCATTTCGCTTTGCGCGAAATTCAAATTTAAAAATAAACTGGAAGATTTTAATTAAACACAGGATTATGTTCTACTAGTATTAAATCGTATTTAAGGTAAAAAGTTACGAAAACACCCCTATTTAATACTTTCCTATTAATCAGAGACAAACCGCAATCATGCAACAATTATACATAGGTTACATAAATACTACTTTTCTTAAATTTCAGTAGTATAGCTATATATAACTGTATTTAAAGAAAATTATATAATTGCTAAATCATATAACTGAACTTTTAAATGATTCCCTAAAAGTATGTAAATAATTCCCAAAAGTATCCTAAAATTCGCTAAACTTGTAAATGATTCCCTATATCAATGCTAAAAATTCACTAAACTCCTAAATGATTTTCTAAAAGTATGCTAAAAATTCGCTAAACTCCTAAAAGATTCCCTAAAAGTATTCTAAAAATTTGCTAAACTTCTAAATTTTAGCATTCTTTTTGGGAATCATTTAGGAGTATAGTGGTTTTTAGTATAACTTTAGGGAATCATTTTGGAGTTTAGCAAATTTTTAGCATACCTTAAATAAATCATTTATGAGTTTACCTACTTTTTAGCATACTTTTAGGGAATCATTTATGAGTTTAGCTACTTTTTAGCATACTTTTAGGGAATCATTTAGGAGTTCAGCGAATTTTTAGCATTCATATAGGGAATCATATAGGTGTTTAGCGAATTTTTAGCATGCTTTTAAGGTATCATTTGTGAATTTAGCTACTACTTAGCATACTTTTAGGGAATCATTTATGAGTTTAGCAAATTTTTAAAATATTTTTAGGGAATCATTTATGAGCTTAGCTTTATTTAGCATACTTTTAGGGAATCATTTAGGAGTTTAGAGAATTTTTAGCATACTTTTAAGGAATTATTTGATAGTTTAGTTATATTATTTAGCAAATTTATTCATTTTCTTTAAAATACAGTTATCTATAGATATACTACTGAAATGTAAGACAAGTAATATTTATGTAACCTATGTGTAATTATTGCGTGATTATAGTTTGCTTCTGATTAATATAAAAGTATTAAATAGGGGTGTTTTCGTAACCTTTTCTCTTAAATACCATTTAATACTAGTACATAATCACGCGTAATTAAAATCTTCCAGTTTATTTTTAAATTTGAATTTCGCGCAAAGCGAAATGAAAGCGAAATATTGTCACTTTCAATATATGGCATGATGAAGACAGACGAGCGTACGACCGTACACAAATACAACTGTGAAAATAGAGTTAAACCTAGCAAATTTTAGAGAAATTGTTCCATTTCTTGGATATCATTAGGAGTATATGGTATCATGACAGCGTTGAGAGACGATACAGCCGCGTAGGAATACGACCGTACACGGGCGAGAGCAGAAATTGAATGACTATAACAGACGCGCGCGTTCTATAGCAGACGATTCTCAGTGCCCTGTCATTGGCTAAAGCCTTACTCGATTCTGATTGGTCGGGGATGGAGGGGAGGTCTTTGTTCCAGAGCTGTATCCTCCCTACTAGTTTCGCGATCTCCCAATTCTCACTGAACTTGAGGAGCAGTGAGAGAACGTTTCAGTGCACTTTTAGGCAGAAAATTGCTTTTCTGTCATATTTAAAAAAGGAGAATATGGTGGAAGCTTCTGGTGGAAGTGACCTTTCGTCATCTTCGGTGCGTTACCATGAGCCCGAGCATTGGCATAAATTATTGTGAATTGTTCCGGAATCAATGTAGATACCTCCATAAGAAATCTCATGAAGCTATCATGGTTCATGCCACCTCTCACGAACATCCGGTGCACAGGGCCCTATGTTGGACTAACCAGTCTTCCATGCTGCCTGAACGCCACAATGATTTTGCGAACGCTTTGTCTTTTGATGACGAGCTCATTTCCAAGGTGGATCCAGTCTCTGTTTCCCTCGAATGCGACTATAATCGCTGCTGATCTATTTCATTAATTTTATTATATACCACGCGACCAAATGACTAACTTTATTTCACTTTGACTAAATCAAATGTTTGCTGCAAATGATTTATTTATATATCGCCACTATTCGACTTACTCTATTTCACTTTAATCTGCATTTCAGATTGAGTAGTAGTTCATATGTATATGAACAAGATACTGACTAAATCAATTTCACTTACGTAATAGCATAGATTGATAACAGTAGTATTCGCTGACTAATTCAATCTGACTTATGACCAACTCAAATGTGAAAAGGTATATTTGGGTACATATATCTATTTTAGCACAATGGATAAGTAGTAAAATCAATACATCGATTATTTGGCTATATGAAGTATCTTTATATGAAGTATCTTTGGCTTCTATTTTATTTTCTATAATTGTATTACCACTAATACACACATCACTAAATAGTAATTTTGACTTTATAAATTAATTTTATGCATTATTATAAATATTATTATTTAATAAATTTAATTAAAAGTGGAAATCGTCAATTAATGTGTTTCGCTGTTCTAAATATATTGAATTCTTTGCTGTACTAGTCTTTTAAGTAAATTATCAAACAAACTGACACGAAGATTAGGTGGTTACATGAATCAATTCTATTATGAGTTTCCTTTGAAGCAGAATTTTTAGCTTTTTATGTAACATGTTGAACGAAAGATTAGGAAATATTTTTAGAATTTCAAAGATGGATAATAATATGTACAAAAGATATCTTTGAAATGAAATATTTATAGAATTCAGAAACAACCTTTAAAAGTGTAACATTTATTAATAGTATTAAATTAATTTGTTTGAATGTGCTCGTTAATTTTACCAAAAGCACCAATACTATCAACTTCGATTTTATTATCTTTTTCTTTTAAATGATCGATTAGAAAGTGTTTGAATTTAATTGATATTTTCATGACTATCTATTTCAAGTTACCAAAATAGAGCAACATGAATAATGAAAATAAACGTTATCCAAAGATGATAAATTTTTATTTTAGATAAATAAATTTCAAATTTTTGTGAATTTAATCAGTATCCCATATTTATCAATATATATTTTTTTATCGCATTATTAAACATAATTCTTGGCGCCTCTGTTATATAAATTTCATCAATCAATAGTTCAATCTTAAAAATATATCTTCAACGTTATTTTAACATTTGCTGTTTGAGCTCGTTTCTTGGCTTTCAATTTTTAATGATGTCGGTTTTTTATTATACTATATATAGGTATGTTACCATCAATACCCGAAATCAGTCAGAACGCATTCTGACTAATCAGTACCCGTTCTGACAAAATTGCTTGTCAATGACCAAGCATTTGGTTAACCCCCTAATAATAAATTTGACTAATATTTATTGTCTGCCTATTTACATTTTTATTCATAATTAACATGCATTTTTGTAAACTGCTAAATAAATGTTGCTACATCTTAAATATAATTTTTCACAAGATCTGATCACTAATTCTATCACTTTGAAATACTCACACTCACATTCACAGAAATATATTTTATTGGTCACTACGCGTAGTGACATAGCTAAAATCCGTCAATACGCGTATTAACAAAATGCTTGGTCAGTACGTGTATTGACAAGCAATTTTGTCAGAACGGGTAGTGATTAGTCTGAATCCGTTCTAAAAAAAAGAATATTCTTTGGTTCTGACTTATTTCGGGTATTAACGGTAACACATATATTGCAATTGAAGAGTCAACAGTTTTTTTATATATTTTTTATGGAGTAAAACCATTTTATTTATCATCAGTTCAGATCAATACGTTAGATTCTATTTTGTGAATATATTTGCATTTGACTTCAAAACCAGAACTATTACAAGCAAATTTTTCCGATGACAAAAATAACAGACAATATGTATGTGACCAGATTGATATTTAACCACAAGCGCTATACATTAAATTTAGAAATACAATTTGGGAAAATTCAATATGGCGATCACCATTTCGATATTGTATTTTAAATACGGTCGATCTTTTTTTTGTCTGCGTGTAACTTAACCCTTGGTGTCAAACATTCGAATTTCGATTCCTTTTTTGCAGACACTAAGTTGATTGTTTCACATAAATAAACAAAATGTTTTCAGGTGACTTAAAGAATTATAGTAAAGTGTGTTTAAAAGAAAATACAAATAAAATGTTCAAAGAACATTTTTTCACGATATACTAAGTCTAAAACTTGTAGTATTGCATAAATAAAAACTATATAATTAAGGCATCTTTAGACTATATAATTTAAACGCTTGACAACAAAAGTTAAACAATATCGATTAATCAAGAAACTCTTTGTTAGTCTAAAACAAATACTTATATTATAGGATAAATATAAAATTACACTGTATTCGTAAATGTCATTAATTATTTTAATCAATAAAATATTTAGCTTTTATATTATTATTTATTTATTCATTTATATCATTGCATATGTACATATATTAATTATTTATCTATTTCTTGTTAGTTCATATATTAGGTAAGATGGTTATTTATATATTTATAACATTTTAATTAACGACTAATTATTATGTATATATATATTTTTAAATTATGAAAGTGTTTAATTATTGTTATACTTTTTTATTTCAATGTAATGAATTATTTCTCGAAACATTACTATTTTTTTACGCAGCGTATAAAAATAATAATCTTACTTAAGATTAAGTATGTGTTTCATTATTATTATTTGTGTTTTATCTAAATATTCATAAAAATATTCTTTGGAAATTTTTTGGAAATTCTAATTTGAACTTTTTGTTTAATTAGGTGGTGGAAAAGATGTCTGTTTTTTCTTCTTCTCTTTCTTTGATCTTGGTCCTTATTTCTCTTTATTTTTTATTTCTTCTTTGTCGAATATATTTTTTCACATTGGCATGCAAATCTACAAAACTGCGTGCTTTTCTTTTTTTGCTCTTATATTCTTTCCCATTTGCAATTAGAGTCACGTTTTTTCTTGTTTTCTTGTCTTTGATTCTCAAACATTTTATTGCTTTCCATACTTTGCTTCCATCTTCATTATTTTTCATCTTCTTTATGTAGTCTCTCCAGAATTTTCGTTTACTTTCATGTACTTCTTTGCATACTTCACCATTTCGTCTGTTCCATTCTTCGGTGTTAACTATTGTTATTTTGTCTCTTTCAGCTATGATTTCCTTTATTTCTGCATTCCAGTATATTTCATTGAAGTAAGACACTTTTTTATTGGGTATACAATTTTCAGCCACTTTATTTGCCATTTTGTGAAGTTCTTTATTTCATTGAAGTCAGACACTTTTTTGGGGGTATACAATTTTTAGCCACTTTATTTACCATTTCTGTGAAGTTCTTTATTCTTTTCGTTAATGTTTCTTCTGTATTTAGATTGACTACTTCTTTCTCTAGTTCTTCGCCAAATTTTTCCCAATCCGCTATTTTCCACACCCAGTAGTAAACTTTCTTCTTGGTGATTCCTTTTCTTTAGGTTTTGATTTTAATGATAGTGAGCTTGTGATCAGACCCTAAACTGTTTAGCACATTCCAGTTGCATTTTTCGGCCCATTCTTCTTTAACCAGGGAAAGGTCAGTTGCACTTTCAGTGTTAGCTCTTCTGTCATTTCTAGTTTGTCTTCCATCGTTTAACAGGTTGTAGTTCTTTGCTGACCACCATCCAACTAGGTCTCCTGTTGTTTCTGATTCTTTTTCTATATTGCTCCATATTCTATTATGTAAGTTGAAATCCCTTCCTATTAGATCCCTGTTGTCATTTTCTAGCCAGTTCTTGATATTATCGTGAACTCTTGTCTCACTTGATGTATTCCTTATCGGTGGTCTGTAAATATTGATTATCCCTATCTGCTTCTCGTTATCTAAATGAATTTTGAATCTTTGTCCTTCCGCTCCATTGGTGGATTGTACTGATGGCCTTTTGGACGATTTGGGTGGCTGTGTTGATGCATTTATTAGTGGTCCATATCGCGATATCGTCCGCGAAGAGACTAACGTTGCATTCTTTGTCGAGGTGTTCGGTGACATCATTAATGTAAATAAGAAAGAGAATCGGGGATAAGACTGCTCCCTGTGGTAAGCCTTGTCTGAATGTCTTTGTTTTCCCCTTTGTGCCGTCGTACTCGACCCACGCTTTTCTATTACTTAGTCACTGTTGTATCCATCTGATGATCTTTTGTCCGATGCCGATTTTGCTGAGTTTCGATATGAGGCCGTCTCTCCATACCTTGTC
>JAYRBW010057058.1:0-10919 GCA_036023295.1 Invenusta paracnida | reverse complement strand
TAATATTATTAGTATTATGCATACTTCTTGGCATTATATATAATGTCTAATTATTATTGATAATGCCTAGGAATTATACATAAATCCTAATTATGCCTATTTCCGTAAACGTACCTATATATCATTAGCTTTAATGTTATTCTCTTTTTAATAACATTCAACACAAAATACACATTTGATAAGTTAATGCATACAACTGACAAATTACAATCTATAAAGTTCTAATAAACAGCACGAAAATTCGGTCACATTGCAATAGAATCAATCATTAGTTTAAATTAAAAAATTAGTTCATCTAGGCTAAGAGTCGTTTTAGAGATAAATTATATTAATCAATATGATCCTACCAGTAGCCCAGTGCTTAAGTAGATAATAGTAGGTATATTTCATTATATGACGAGTTCCATACGAGCCTAAGAAACTAGGCAGTTAAACAAATATGACTGGCATCATCAGGGTCATTCCGGTTCGTTGAACCTCAACTGTTTAATGTTCTTAATCAAAATTATTTCATAAATCAAAAAATATTATTTCCTGTTCTCCGTTCCTCTCGTTTTATAGAGAATTATTAAAGAGTTCTTTAGCAAACCTGCTCCCTATTAAATAACGAGTCTTCTGCTATTAAAAAGCGGCATTTAAGAAAATTGGCATTAAGAAAATTAATATTGTTTAATTTCTATAAATTAGATGAAAATATTGAGGTCAACTTTGTTTATTTACAAGCCTCATTCCACACTACAATGGAATTATAGGGTGGAACAATACTTTTTACTATCCTTACAAAATACTAGTTATAATGCAGTTTCCAGGGAGGACTTATACACTGGTAGTAAAAATTGTTGTATTTATTTTTATAATAAAACTCTTTTTTTTAATTTATATAAAATAAAAAGGTTTAATTAAAAAAAACATTTGAGAAAAATACAGTTTGAAAATGTATGCATTACAAAATCGGTAAAACATAACCAAAGCGTTACTGGCGTGTTAGTTAATGTTGGTAAACATATCGTGTAGCAGGTTATTAAATAAATACATTCTCCAAATGAATGTTTGTTTTAATGAAATCCCTCGTTTACAAGACAATGTCGGGAAACAATTATTTAAAGAATCTAACACGAAGAATAATAAATTTTAACATGAATAGAATTAATATTGACTTAGAAATATTATATACGTAATGTGTAGATTATTTTAAAAAAACTGACAATACGACTACTAATTAAATTGTATACCTTTTAAAGGGTACTTTAAACGCACACTATGAAACCCTTCAAGTTTTCAATTGGAGTTGTTGTATATTATATATAATGAAGTGAATATCATTGCTGAACTATTAAGGTTCATGTCCTCAATCAAAACGCAACCATAAACATGTAAACTAAATTATTTCACCATTTATAATTTAAGATGTAAACTACATGAAGCATATATATATATACGAAATTTAAAGTTCAAGATTAATAAAATATTTAAATCAGCATTTAATGTTTATCCACAAGTGTATTTTTATAAAGTGGTATTTTTTTAAAACCATGTTTGTAAAAGTTTTCTATGTGAGCACCTTTTTTGTGCCCAATAGTGAACATAACACAAACTGTTATAAAACATTATTTGTACAAAAGTCACAGAAGCTTACAGTGCTCCTTTGTTCATTTAAAAATCGATATGGATAGAGTTATCTAAAGGGCATGATTAAATGTAGTTGATAACAGATATTATCAATCAATATATGTACAATATTAAATTATAAACAAAAGGAGGCTCTTATAGAAGAAATAAAGAAAACTAGAATCATATTCAAAGTACTTTAAGTCTTGACCTATTTTTCATACATATATTCGTATATCATAATTGATAATGGTTTGAAAAGTTTAACCCCCCGGTAAAGAGTTCTAAAGGATTTTGATAATTTATGTCTAGAGTGTGTGACAGTGTGATTTAATGTTAAAATTAATAACTTATACTTGGATATGAAAAAGAAAACTGTATTCAGTCGTATTTGGGAGCAGTTTATGTGAGTTGCGTGAGGCCTTTAATCTGATTAAGAAATTCGGTAAAGCAGTTCATTGTTAAGGTGCCCATTCATTTCAAGGAAATAAACCAAACTGCTGTTTGTACATACATACATACTTGTATAATATATTCATTGTGCTTTTGTAATAAAAACTAGATTAAAGTATAACGACCATTTAAGTTGCTAAAATCTTAATGGAGCCGTTTTATAAAATTAAATTGATAATCTAAAGTGTTATCTTTATTTAGAATGGGAGATAACATGTCAAATGTAATTGAATACGTTTTACTCAGAAAGCGTTTGTCAGCACTGTCCCAAAAATGAAATCCAGTAAGACTCCATTTTATATAATATCAAATCTTCTTCTCAAACAAATTAATAAATAAACGTAACAACGCGATCTTTTGTGGATCAAAGATATTCTGCTAACTTATTTTGTAAAAGAATATGCATGTTACATATTTGTTTTATTTATGTTTATATCTGTTTTTGTGTATACTAATTAATATTATACATATATATGCATTTATAAAATTGAAAACGACAGTGTCGCAAAATGCACGCCAGAAAAACTATAGTTCAAAGAGGAAGTAGATATAAAATGATGTTGCCGGTAAATAATTCAGTTTTTAAAAAGAGATAGATACAATGAAAGCCAACAAAAATTATAATATGTTACAAAAAACAAATCTTTCTAAGTACACATATTGAACATATTGATCTATATATAGGTTCTTATTAGCCAGCATTGTGACATATAATTCTTACCACTGTTTCTAAATATTCATCTCATTAAAAGCTGACCTACTCTGCTGTATTATTTATATACTCAGTATTTAAGTTCATTCTTTCTTTTCATTTTTTTATGATGTTGTTGCTTTTGTTCTGATATCAATATTTTTATAGAAGTGAGTATATATATTTATTTATTCAAAGAGTTTAATTTGAAAAAAATAGAATAGAATATTTCCCATATACTACAAGAAGAAAACAACCCACTCATAAAAGATAAATGGTACAAAATAAAATTTCTACACTAAAGAAGCCAATAAAATATGATTTAGACACAAATTAATGTTATGCTTAGCTACGATATTTTATATTGTATATAATAGGATTTATTTCTATAAACGTGGGAGTTTGATATTTTCTTAATCATATATAAGTCATATCTAGATTTGTGCATTTAATAGGCTATTTATAACAAGGCTATAAAAATGAGAAGCTCAATTTAATTTTTCTAACTATATGTCTTTACCTTTACATAGAAATGTTTGCTTCGTTTGAATTTAATCGCCTTAATTATTTTATGTTTTTAAGTGCTAATTTGTTGTAGTTTTCTTTGGCACGATTATTTTAGTAAACTACATAATTGTTTGGTAAGACCATGACAATAATGATTGTATTAATGAGAAATTCCTCTGATTATGCTGAAGTAACTAATTTAATAAGAGAAGCTTATTTTCTTATAAACGCTAAAACGAGCTTAAAAAACTGACACATAAAAAATAAAAATAGGAAGAAGACAAAGATGATGACGAAGATACAATTTTTTTATCAAATCTGACCTCATTAAAAAAAGGTAGGTATATGACCGTGTTGGCCTTTCTTCATTATTGCATTAATGACAAGAGCTGCTAGTATCCATTTAGCTACATGACTGTAATTCTTTTCTTGGCATGAGGATGCTATTGAAATAGCTATTGTCTTGTAACAATATAAAATGTTGTACCACATTTATGTCTTCTAATTCAATGTCTCGAATTTTGTCTGTGTTCTACATTTACCAAATATTTGCCTTTTTGATTACTTTTTTTCAGAACAAAAAATCATAACTTTCTATTGTTTAAACCATAATTTTTGTATTAAGTGTTTAAAAAATTTGAAAAATTTGATTTTGTTTTGGTAATACATAAGCATTCTAATTTGAAATATGATTTTCCTTATTTAATAAGCGGGTGAAAATTATGTTTTTTAAATCGAATCAACCAGTTAATTAAAATTCATGTTTAAATAGAAATATGCATGATATGAATAAACTTCAAGGAAGTTTCAATAAAAAAGTTTAGTAATTTTACACGCGTTATGCATTTTAAAAAACTTGTAAAAATAATAAATATTTAAATTAATTTTAAAATATATGTGCTACTGCATAGGTTATATGTATGTACTTTTAAGTGAAATATATATACATAAATTTAAAGAAAACTATCTTTTTACACAAAATGTATTCTGAGGATAATCTTTGAACGTGACTCTCACTTACTGTTTCTTCTTATTGGTTGCTATGGCAAGTAATCGATGAATGTTAGCACCACTGTATTTTATTATTGCGTCTTAAAGATTCTATTAGCAACATGATTCTGTCGAATTTGTACTCTATAATATGTCAACAGTAAAGCATGCAGCGTAGTATAATCTGCTTTGCAGTCGCAACCAATAATTTACATATGTGTTTTTAAATATTTATTTAACCAAAAAAATACAGCAAAATTAAAAGTATTGAATATACCTGTGAAAAGTATAGAAAGAATGATATTTAACGGTAACCTAGTGATATATAGTGAACAGAGCATCCACTATATATGAGAAAATACATAGTTCATTAAAAAGCGACATTTTGGTCTCACCTATAATTAAGAGACCATTATATAATAATTATCAATCGATTGATACATAATAAAGATAATTAGAATTAGAATTAGAATTACGTAAGATATAGCCAAAAAGAAGGGCATTTGGTAATTAAAAGCTAAACATATCAGAAGAAAGAACACAATGGCTGCTATCGTTAATAAATTGTAATGTTAATGATGGTTGGTGTATATTACACACACACATTCGTTCTGCACAGTCGTTGCATTGATTTTAATTTGTATTAACTTATTTATCGTAATTCTAACTTAATTGGAACTATACACATATATATTAATAAAGGCACTTTCTTAAAGTTAAAAAAATACTTTAATGAATTTAAATAATTTTTTTTTCAATATTAGTAGGTAATTGTTTTGCTTTCAATTTACTGCTGTAAATTGCTCAGTCTAATACTTCGCCTTTTTTGGTCTTTGTTATTTGTCATTTATGGTTTATGTATGTACTATCTAACCTTTATCTAACCTTTTTCGAGCAGTTTATTGGTTTTATAATTTTTGTTGATTTTAATTTAATGATTCACTGTACCTCTTTCTCTTTCTATGTCTTATTTATAATTGTCGCTCTTCCAATTGGCGCTTTATTCACAATTAAAAATTTGTTAATATACTATTATACCATAGGATTTGCATTGTATTCTGTCTGTGATCTTTCATTGATCTTTCATAGATCTTTCATAAATATCTCTATACATTGATTTAATTTTTTTTATTTGAATTATTATTTCATTCTTAAACAATTTTTAAAATCTTTCATAGATCTTTCATAAATATCTCTAAACATTTATTTAATTTTTTTTAAATTTGAATTAATTTTGATAATATTTGTTTACTTATTCCTCATTCATTAAAAACTATACCTACCAAAAATTAAATAAATGTGTTGTTTATTGAATTAATTTTAAATATTGTAATACATTTTATACAGGGGAGAGTGCTTGTGACCCATCCACTTGTTTAAAAAACATAGATCAGCTATTTTAAAGTGTAATACTAACATCATTCTCGCAACAACATCATTTTTATTTATAACTATATTACCGATTATAATTCATCGTTATATTTAATATAATTGTGTTAATCCAAGTATGATGTGTCATTCGAGTGACTTTACATTACTTATCATAAAGATACCTCACTCAATTAACTTAGTTTTTTTGTTAATGGCATTATGACCAAATTTCCAATAAATTCCATCAAACGATATTATTATTATCATTTATTATTTATATTTATCCACCCGTCTATACATTCAAAGTGCAAACAACAATACACAAACGAAACAATTATTTGCATTTATTTGTATTTATTTTATTCCACTGATATATGTAGTATGAAAATTATTTACAGTATTGGAATGACAAAGCATAAATAACATAGACATATACAGATCAGTTAATTAATTATAATTTTTTTGCAGATAGTCATTGTAGGTTCGAGAAGCCCACTATCTGAACGCCATTTGTCCGAACTTCAGGCAACAGGCTGGTGGGATAGAGAGCTCGCCCCGAGTAGATGTGCGGGTTGGGAGGGCACCATTTACTTTTAGAGAAAGCTGCAATTTGAGACCTGCAGGAGCTCCCTGTTCCCATACCCTGCGTACCAGGGTAGTGCAAGCAGCATTGCGTTGTTCCAGGAAGATTGGCCATTTTAGCAAAGCAAGTGGCCATGGAGCGGTCATTTTTTGTAGCAGCTCTCGCAGCAGCGTTATATCCACGTTTTTAGTTATTACGTAAATAAACATAGTTATTACAGTTAATTTAGAAAGAACATAGATTAATATTCACTCACTCCTTTGCATATATAAGGAGCTACATAAATGTTCCTTATAAAAGAATTTATTCTTACGTAACTGACAATTATCTTTATAAATATTTTAATATTGTTTTTTAACATTTTTGAGTAAGAACATGATGAAAGGAAACATCAAAAGTTTGTTACATTTAATAAATTTATTTAATTTTGCCAGTGATTATTCTTCTTTAATTGCCTATGTACAGTTCAACAGTATTTAACAGGTGTCATGTAATATATGTACTGTCGATATTAATGGATTAATTTATTGCGGTAATCTCTCCGAATTAAGAAACTAATTTGAACATGGTTGACAAATGGCTCCACATATTAACGTTTAATTTAACTGAATAGTCGGGGATGTATATCAGGATTTCTTAAGCTAGGAATACTACTGTATATTAGATACAAAACTATTTTACAAAATTGATACGGAAAAAAATTATATACTCAATATTGGGTTGAGTTGAATTCTAAAATTATATTTTAAAATAATCTCATAATTTCGGATAACATTTTTAAACATTATGTATGAGTTATGGAAATCTAACTATATATCGTGGTTTATCTAGAAGTCTATAATATGAGTATGATATTAATATTGTTTATAAAAGTATATTTATATATAATAATAATAAATATATTATTACGTAGCTGATAAATACGACAATTACTCTAATATTCGATAGGGGAGTTTATCAGGGAGAAAACATTTAACCAAAATTGAAAAATGTGATAGGTTTAAAATTTAGAATATATTTAAAATAGTTAGGTACCAAATTTTAGTTTTAATAATTCAATATATGGATACCTATACTTTGATTTCCATTAAGCAAACAGGGAGTAATATACATATCAGGGAATACTTAAAGTAGTCCCTGATACATATTAGAGAAATTACTGTACAAATTATACAAATTATACAAATTATACTGTACAAATTGTACAGAAATTACTGTAGGCAATACTAATAAGAGGAATCCCGCCCCTCCCCCGAAAACAAGTTGCGAAACGAATTCCTTAGATGGTCACCATTAGCATTTGATAACATGTCATCTGAAATGTATTGACTTTTCATTATTATTATTTAAAATAAATTACTATGAATGAAATTAAAAATATAGATTCTACAATTTGTCATCATTTATTGAGTGGTGCTTAACAGATTTACCTAATCAGTTACTTTGTTTGGCCGTGATTGTCCGCATATTTAAGTGCTACATATAATTTGACTGAACATTACGTAAAGTTCTAAAATTTGTAGTTATCGTACACTACTAGCAGTACGGAGGAACCTTTACATTGTTGTTTCGACCAGGTTGGATCTCTTCAACAGCCCACAGCCTTGTACCTATTGTTGTTAAATATGATAGTAATATACTGCTAATTTATTTTTAAAAGCTCTTTAAATGCGAATTATACATTCAGTCTAAAGACATTTAACTATTATGGCTGCCAACAAGATGTGAAATTGATGAAATGAAATCACAAGTTAGGAAATGCTAGTTTTTTTTGTATAATAAGGAGATTGAATGGATTGTACAAGTTTGGCACATTCTATAAAGCATTAGAATGGATTATTCTACTGACCCTGATAAAAGTAACGCCGTACTTAATTAAAATTTTCTTAAAAAACATAGTTGATATGACAATCAAGGAAATACCACATGATTTAAGAAATAAATAAAAATTATTTTTATTATGTAGATAATTTTTTTACAAAATTACAAAATTATAAATAAATATATAAAATATACAAATATTCAATATTTCGTGGATCTACCATGAGTGGAGATCACAGCTGCCAGGCGCTTTGGCACTGAGTCAATGGCGGCTTCAAGGACTGCAAGAGGTATTGCTGCCCATTCTCGATAAGCAGTGTCTAGAAGTTCACCAATATTGTGCACTTATTTGTCCTCTAAGTGAGCCTTCAAGTGAGTCCAAAGATTCTCAATGGGGCTAAGGTCAGGAGAGGCCAGTCATCACAGTCCCTTCTGAGTGAACTGTAGGACGTGTAAGACCCTGTTGTAGTCTGTCTAGTACGATCTCTTGCCCGCTGTTGACGATATGGCGAGATTTGAGCATTGACTTTCTGACAGCAATTCGTCCACGGAGATTCACCTTCACCAGCTTTCGAGCAATTGTTCAAGTAGACGCTAGAGCAATGTTTCACAGATCAGCACAGACCAGCATTTGAAGGCTCAATTGGAAAACAAATAAGTGCACAATATTGGTGAACTTCTTGACACTGCTTATCAAGAATGGGCAACAATACCTCTTGAATCATTCAAGCCGCCATTGACTCAATTCCAAAGTTTTTGGCAGATGTAATCTCCGCTCATAGTGGATCCATAAAATGTTGAATATTTGTATATTTTATATATTTATTTGTAATTTTGTAAAAAAATTGTGACATAATAAAAATAACTTTTGCAGTTAACACCTTCTATCATAATACGTAAAAGTTTCAATTTGTGGTAATAAATTTATGTACAGTATTTATATATATGAAATTATTCTATGTTTTCTAAAATATTCTTGGCAACGACTTACAAGTGATAAATAATCGTAATAATAATGCAGAAAAATAAAAATATTAACATATAAAATGCTAATTTGCTCTACCGTAATACTCTCATTTTTTGCATAATACGCGCATGTATTTTTATAGATATGTCTATAATATGTTATAATTTAAATTTATTTTAGCTGGCTAGTTCTGCTAGATAACTATAATTTATTAAGCTTATACAGTAATAAGAACAATAGCTTAGACATAATATTTTCTTTTTATCTCCACTATTTTAACTATTATTTAAGAACTGAGAAAATAATGCAAAAATAATAAATGGACACATTTTAATATTTAGAAGTATTCAGAAGTATAATATGTAGAATTCTATTAGCATATACACATATTTAATTTAGCACAATCAACTTAATACTACTCACGCAAATAAGAAGTATGACTAATAAAAATACTATATTTCTTTGGTAAGAAAATCAGGTTAAATAATTGCGCATAAAAAACTATGTGCTCTCAATTCTTTTTTCAAATATTTCTAGTACAATGGAAGATTGCAAAATGTCATCTGAAAATAATAAATTTGGACCTTTTAAAATATATCAAACATACAATGGACCAAAGAAAAACAATAAGTGTATTCATTTTGTTTATACTATTTGTTTTTATTCATATTTATAGTTTAGTTTAGATCCTAAATAATTGTTTATGTGCAATTAAAAGATAACACGGTAATGCATAAATTGAATTTCGTAGATATGCTTGTAAACTAATTATTAAAAAGAAAATTTAAATCAACTATTTGAGTAAATTCAATATTAAAATAAATAAATTTGTAACTTACATGTTTACATGTTTATTTCTTAAAGTGTATAAGAAAATTTGTTTAGGTTAAAATTAATTTTTGTGACAATATATGCATATTTGTTTGATTAATATATGAAATTTAAGTAAAATGTACCAATTTGCCAAATTTAAAGTACCAAATATAATTACTATTTAAATATAGTACTTTCCAGAATATTTCAATACCAAAAATTTAATTTCAATGGAAATATAGATTACAAACCTTTTAAGGTTAATATTCAATTTTTTAACTAAAATTTAGAAAGTTATATAAATAATTATGCAATGTTTAAATAGTTTTTTGTTTCAAAACAAAATACTCTAACTATTTTAAATGAATGAAGAAACCATAAGAAGATATAATTAAAAATAGTATCACAGAGTGGTAAATATTAACGACATTTATTATATTATAAAGATACATTTAATTATACACAATCATAAGATTCAACAGAAGAATGTTTTGAATAACACGATCGCAAAATTAAAAAATAATTCTAACAATTTTGCAAGGATTGATATAGTATAACTATTTAAAAAAAATAATTTCACAAGTTTCATTAGATACTCTCTCTTGAAAATCTTCGTTTCTGATCTGAAAAATGTAAAAATAATGTGATAGTATCATAAAAATGGCATAGGTAATAGTATACACATTAAAAATAGCTTAAAAAATAGTCCTTAACAGTCATATTTTACATAAATGATCTTTTCATATGGGTGAGTATATAAATAACGTTCTTTCTATGTCTTTTTTGTTACGTTAACATATTCTTCGTACAAACTAGTCATAATATGCTGTTATAATCAAATTTCTATGTTGGAATTTCAACTACAATATCTATATTCTAAACCTAAGGAGTGAGAATAGATTAGCTTTAACAGCGGTCGCTGCATCAATGCAAATAGATTATATAAAGCAGTTATTTTATCATTTTTTGTGGCCAATCAGAGTTCAAGATTTGAAATTTTTAAATATAATCTATTGATAGCGTTAAATTGTGGCTATCTAAATAGTTTGAAATGTTTCTGGTTTATTGTGATAATTTATAGATTGATTTGGTTAAAGGTTGCTATATTATAGTAT
>JAYRBW010057047.1:0-10920 GCA_036023295.1 Invenusta paracnida | reverse complement strand
TTTTCACCAGTTTCCATATTAGGCCGCTTCTCCATACTTTGTCATAGGCCTTAGCGTAGTCGAATAGGGCGAGGACAGTTTTCTTTCTTTTGGAACCCGTTGTCTATGGATTGGGTCAATCTGATCAGCTGGTCTTCAACTGACCTTCCCGCTCTCTCTGAGTTTGTTCTTGCTTTCTTGGTGGTACCTAATTCTATTTGTGAGGACTCTCTCAAGCCATTTTCCCATGACCACCGTGAGGCTGATGGGTCTATATGACACAATCTGGGCTGAGTCTTTCCCTCCTTTAAGGATCGAGATTTTTCTGGCGACACGCCAGTTCTGGGGCACTTCACTGTTCTTATGCGATCTGTTGAAGAGAAGTGTGATGATCTTGATTGTCTTGCTTGGCAGTTTCGTCAGCATTCTAGGATGGATATCATCGGGTCCCGCAGCTTTATGCTCATTGATGTCTTTCAGCGCTCCCAGAACTTCTTCTTCAGTTATGGTCGGTTTTTCTATTACTTTTTGCTTTTTCTTCTTGATGGCTTTGGCTGTTTTTGCTTTCATTTGTCTTCCTTCTTTGTGGAGTTTAACTTTACTGACTTTGGCATATTCCGATGCAAACGCGTTGGCTTTGGCCTATCTGTCACGTATCCCTTTCCATTTTGCTTCGGGATTTTTCTCTCACCCTTGTCTACTTCTTTGTCCCCTTTCAGTCGTTTCAGAATATTCTACATCTTCTCATGGCTAGCGTTGTTTTCGACTTCGTTTCTCCACATTTCAGTTTTCTTCTTCTTGATCTTTTCTCTTATGATTTCATCCTGCACGTTGATTTCTTCTGCATTGTTCTTCCATTCTTCTCTCATGGTGTCTCTTGTCTTCATCTCCTCTTCGATTTCTCCATCTATGAGTCTGGTATTTGCAGTTCTGAGGATTTTCTTGCCTATCCCCACTTTGGCCGCTTTAATTATTTCTTCCCGTGGGTACTTTTCGATTTCATATGCTGTCTGGTCTTTGCATTCTTCGGCTGTTTTCAAGTTCGTTTCAACAGTTTCTCTGTATTTGTCCCAATCCGCTTCTTTCCAGTTCCAGACCATCCTCGGTGTGATCTTCGTCTTTCTACTTTTTCCATTTCTTGTGGCAATGATCGGGATATGATCTGATCCCAGGGCCACGTGGGTTTCCTACTTCCAGTTATTGCTTTCGCTTTCGTGGCATATCATCCCATTCGGCGTTGACTTTTTACCAGTCCCTCTTTTGAATCTGGTTGCGTCTCCATCGTTCATCACGTAGAGTCTGTTCTCCTCGATCCATTCAGTTATGATATTACCTCTAGTGTCTCTTTCTTTGAACACATCCCACAGTTCGTGGTGGGCGTTGAAGTCTCCTCCAATAATCCAATTCTCTCCGCTATCGAAGTTTTTGAGCTCTTTCGCTTCTTCTTCTACCCTGTTTCTGGGAGGGACGTACACGTTGGCTGTATTTAGTCTTTCTTCTGAGTTTAATATGATCTGGACACAAAGGATTTCGATACCTTGTTTCTCACATCCCTTTTTCTTGCTGGTGTCTATCACTTGGTATTTTAAGCCTTTCTTTACGAGGGTTATTAGTCCTCTTCCTCTAGTCCATTTAGTGGTGTTGTGTCTTTTGCGATCCAGTATTATCATATCGTACCCTTTTATGGTACCCGGCTTGTCTTCGTTTCTCAATTTGGTTTCCTGTATAAGGCCCACGTCTATGTCTTTGGTTTCCATAAAGTTTTTTCAAGTTCATGTAATTTGGACATGAGGTGGTTGCAATTCCATTGCATGATTTTAATGCTATAGTTTTTCGCCTTCTTTTCTGATTTGTCAAGGATAAGGTCCTTCTTTTCGATCATGGCTGGTTTTTTTCGGTTTCTTTTTTCCACCTTACACTCTTCACACTCTCATTTGTTGCCATGGTTTAAGATTTTACTGCGGGCTTCTCTGGTTGTGTTACTGCATTTCTTGTGAACAATCTTCTTACAGTTCTTGCATTGGATGCCTTGTCCTACGTTTCTTTTTCCGTTGCATTGGTTACATTTACCTGCCGGTATTATATCGTTTTGTTTTTTATAACTTTCGTCCTTTCCCCCCCCCCCCTCCTTGGTCTACGGTCCCTCCCTTACACTTGTTGCAGCTCCATTTTTCTCCTTTCTCTCTTTGCCACCTCGAGATTCTCGTACACTTAGCATGTGCTTTAGACTTACAGCTGGTACACTCTGTTCCTTTGGTGTTCTTTGCGATAGTTCTACTACACACACTGCATTTATTTATCTCTCCTGGTCCAGGGTTTAGTTCCACGTCACCGGCTTGTCTGATGATGCGCCAGAGATACAAAGCCGTACTATATATCTGGCTCTTTAAAAACCCGACGGGGTTGTCTCCATTCGTCTCCCTGTCCAGTGTCCATCGAGGGTGGTTTTTGACGGCAGGGGCCACGACACACCACGGGGAGGTAGGAGATCCGTGTTGTGGACGTTGTGGTGGTAATGCATCACCAGCTCGTAGTAGGGCTTGTTCATGGTCCACACGTTCTTGTTCGATTTGTAAAATCTTAATAAGTAGGTATAGATTAGGATGATGACGATGCATTTGTCGGTTGAACGTTGAATACCAGGCCTCTAAGTTATTGTTAGTTCTTGTCCCTTGAATATTGTTGAATTGGGTTCATATTTCTTTGAGAAACCGCGCTACCATTGGGTCCACCCATGTGGTCGTTACATATTCCTTGGACGGAAGAGCCTCATCATCAACCACTCCTTCCAATGCTTCCATCCATACGTCATCCACCAAATCTGACGGAACCAGAGGGAGGGTGGTTGCTTGTCTTACTAGCCGATTAAAAGCTTGGTCTTTGTTGTACCTTCTAACTAGCCCAAGTTCTGGGACGTGACGCCAAATGGCTTGGATGAAATCATCCTCGTATGTTGGCTTGGGGAAAAACAGTTTGAATGGAGTTTATCATTGCTGTCAGTACATTGAACAACTGTGTACTTGTATGGATGTAGCTTGCTCTTCTTCATGCATATGAAAACACTATGGGTTACAATCAAAGTAATAATAACAGTTATAGCCTAAAAATTCGCGGCTAAAAAAAACAGGCACATAACCAGTGGTGGATACAGGATTTTCCAATAGGGGGGGCAGGAATCCACAAATTTCTGTATAACATATAATACAATTATTTAGTAAAAAACTTTTAAATTTCCGAATGCCAATAAGAATTTTCGAATATTAAAAAATGAAAAGGGCCCCTTGTATCAGTCACTGCGTAACTAGACTTTATTTTTATGTAGGCAATCTTCGAGACGGAAGACGCTTATTATATGAAGCAAATATAGTGCGCGACTATAAAACATATTTCATACAATAAGCCAATAAACATTTAGTAGTAATATATCAATGGAAATTTTGAAAATCAATATACACATATTTTTAACCTGTTATAAATCTTTTCTATACTTGCTTCATATAAACGCCATCCATCCCGAAAATAGCGTACATAAAAACAAAGTCTAGTTACGTGCCGGTATATACCTACTGTTTCATTATATGTCACATTATTTATGGTATAGCCTATAGTGGGTAAAGTAAATGATAACAGAATAACTCAGCAGCACATTTCGAACTCTGATATAAAGTGCTTTTCCAGATAAATCGTTTCGTAAATAGTACTTAAAGTGACACATAATAAAACATTGAAATCATATACTATAGTAAAAATCTGGATAATGTATTATAGATAGCACCATAGAGGAATAGAGGGTACCCTCTATAGGAATAGGAATAGTACTCTCTATTCCTCCATGAAATAGCACATTGAATTATCTAAAACATATAAGTGAAGGATATTCATAAATATACCTGCCAACCTAGTAGAGTTAAAATCCGGGACATCTTCCCAATTATTCAACACCCTTCAGGGCTACGCGAGTAGCGTAGCTTATTATTCATCACTACTGCGATGAGATTTTTTTATATTTTAAGTCCTAGAATGCAGGAAACGGCCTCTAAAATAATTAATTTTCGTGTGATGTTATTATTCTTTAAACAAAAGAAATAATATCTAATTATAAAATATTAACTATATATTTATACTATTATGTACGAAATAAAAGCATACTAAACAACATAGCTACTTATAAATGAACTAATGACAAGGTACAGAGAAACAATGTTAAATGTAAAAATGTGTTATGTTATGTAGATGATATTATTATGATTTTAATGCCCCAAATATAAATCATTTGTAGTCTATTAGTATTGTCAACTGTATTGTCTATGATGAAGAAGCTTTTAAACTCTCCATAGTTGCCATTTTACACTTTTTAACATGGAATTGGTAAGTTGGACACAGCTGCCCAACTTGTTGATCAAAAGTGCTTTTAAGATAGAAATATTCACTGAAACACAAAATTTGGTACAATTTTTTTTAATAACACTGAAAATTCACTCTGCATTAAAGTCTGCATTACTGTGAGGAAAAGATAATATTCCCAACATAGTCATAGTTTAACACATTGTTCAATAAGTATGAAATAAGATCAGATTAATTTTTTATAAATAATCATAACTAAAACAATATAATATCTAAATGCAAAAAGCAAAAAAAAATCCTATTAGGTATGTTTAAGTGCCAAAAAACCAAGAATAGTGATACAATTTTTTTGAGATTAAGAATTCTGAAAACTGGGACATTTTAACACTTTTCCAGGACACCTGGGACAAGCACAAAATCTTGGACTGTGCCAGAAAATCAGGGATGGTTGGCAGGTATGCATTAGTTTAACAATTTTAAATGATTATATTTATATGATGTTTTATACCATTCTTGTATAATAATAGTAAAATTTATTTGAGTGGTATAGGCTGTGGTATATGTAGCATACTGTAAGCAAATTCATACCATTCGCAAAAGGTACGAATGGTTGGAGGATACAATATGCTGTATCCAATGGTACAAACTGTTTGTGATAGAACTTTGTTATGTCTAATTGTAAATTATTTTTAATATTGGACCTAGTAAATTCAATCTTTTGATAAATTAAGTTATTAAAATGATTAATAATTGTTATATTTTAAAGAATTATGTATATAATTTAATCTTGATGGTTGTCATAATGGATTTATATACTTTATACAATATGCTGTATCCAACAGTACAAACCACTGGCAAATAGAACTTTGTTATATATAAATTGTAAATTATTCATAATATTGGACACAGTAAATTCAATCTTTTGGTAAATTAAGTTATTAAAATGATTAATAATTGTTATATTTTTAAGAATTATGTATATTATCTAATCTTGATGGTTGTCATAATTGATTTATATCCTTTATACAATATGCTCCAACTGCATTTGTACCATTTGCAAATGGCTTGCAAATGGTATGAATTTGCTTATGGTATGCAACATATATAATAGTAACACAAATTTATTTTAATCATGTAATTGTAGATTGAAAAAATAAGTAAGATATCTAAATATGATTTTACAGTGTAAAATCATATTTAGATATCTTACTTATTTTTTTTAAATTACAGTTTAGTAAGACAAATACCTAATAGTAACTGAAATGCAAACTGAGCTTTGCAATCTTTAAAAACATATTATATATTTGAATTTTGATATTTATCTGGTTTCAGATTGGTTTCATCCTGTCTACAGTCCACTCCAATCCTTTTACTTTTAAGTTTTAGTGTTACTGTACTATTAGTAATAGTATATTAAAATTATACAAACTAAAGTTCAATGATATTTTTTTGTATATAAAATAAGGAAACTTATTTCATACCGTCATAGTAGTAGCATACTTTCTTTTTAATTGGAGAATCCATAATCCGATTGGATGCACGGACCTCTTTATTAGTTCTGTGTAAGATGAAAATGGTATTTACGGTAATTTTTAATAATTATTTTCGAAAATATTTTAAAGTTAATGATTTTTAACAAACGCTAATAAAATTTGGCGTATACAGGGTGTTCGAAAAATGACGCAAGTGAAAATACAAACTAATTTTTATTAAAAAAAATTTAAAACTTAATTATGTACATGAATTATTACAAAACATATGTAACAGAGAAAATATTATTATTAACAACAATGTTTTTATAAATATTAGATTAATTTTCGAAATGACCACTTTTTTGTTCTTGAAATAATGATCGAGCTAGACAACGCACATGCTTGATGTCACTCTTCTAAGTATTTCTTTTGAAATTGTTTCAATTTCTTGTCGGATATTTTTCTTAAGTTGATTGATTATTGTTTGGTTATTTGCGTATATTTTATCTTTCAAACTGCCCCAAAGATAAAAATCAGGTGAGGTCAGATCAGGAGATCTTGCAGGAAACATTAACCCTTCGACATCAAAACCTGACCAAAGTATACTGCCCTAGAGACGTAGAGTTCGAGCCGATGTATGAGCAGTGGCATTATCTTGTTGAAACCACCCTATTTTCAATTTCAGTTTCGGTTAATGTCGAAATAAATTGCTCAATGAACGTTTGATACACCTTTGAATTAACTGTCTGGCAAAAGAAAATGCGTTGACCTGACATGGCTTCCCAAACTCCAATCTTGAGGGGATGCAATGGTACTTCAATGAAATTATAGGGATTTTCCGATGCCCCAGTATCTGCTGTTTTGCGAATTTACATACCCACTTAGATGAAACCACGCTTCATCAGACCAAAAGTAGGTATTCAGAAACGTGCTATCGTCGTCTATACTACTGACAATATCCAGTCACAAAAGATCAGGCGGATTTCATAATCCTTCTCCATCAATGCGTGAAACACGTTGGTTTTGTATGGGTACAAACAAAGGACTTTTTGGTACGATTTTGAGGACACATGCAACCATGGAGAACCCTGTAGTTTGTGTTGCAACTTTTCTTATTGACTTATAAGTTGGGCTGTTTGAAAGGGTTTTTGAATCTCTGGAATACTTTCTTCCTCTAAAGAAAGTCTTCCGCTATGACTTTTATCGTTGACTGATCCAGCCATGACAGCTTTTTCTTCTGCATATGAATGATAACTAAAATATGTTTCTAATAAACAGACTCGTTATTCGGTAGAATAAATCATTGCGGTGGCCTGTTTGCACGCTAACAGCAGCTAAAATTGCAAACAGAATTTAAAACTGAATAGCACATAGAATTAAGTACGGAAATTATGCAGAGAAATCTTTGTCGCAATAGACAATAAAAACAATCGATATTCAAAGCTGAATGTAGAGAATACGGTCAATCAGTATATCGTCCTCACATGTAATTGGCCAATCAAATTAATATTTGGATCCAGTGTTTCCAATAGTAACACTATTCTTATACGGCAAGAATACTGGTCGGTATTTTCACTTGCGTCATTTTTCGAACACCCTGTAGTACACATCACAGCTACAATAACCTTACATGGAGAAACAATATTCTCTACCCCTTATCACCTGCTAATGATAAATCCGGTAAGTAGTTTTTTAAATTATTTTATTTTAAAAATATATGTACGGTGTTGATAATTTAAATCCATCATTAAATTGTTGTCCTGTAACTGTTTAGAATAAGCGATAATATTATCATGTTTGCCTGTTACCTGTTATCATTACTTAATTTATACTTTATTAACCCGGCTGTCTACATACGTAAACAAACCTTATTTATCAATCAGAGAAAATTATTATGGCGGGCTTCAGCCAAGTTTATTGCATATTTTGTGTGTAACTATGCGTCAATAAATCGATGTTATATTTAACTAATTATTAACATTTGTTATTTATTTAATGTTATAAATCGATGCAGTCAACACAGCTGCATTTCTCAGTAGTCAATGTCATAATAGAATGCGTTCAACAAATTTTGCTTGGGTTTTTACTCTTTTACTGATCACACCTATTTGGTGTTTAAACAAATTTTTTTGGCCGCCAGGGGGCCGAAACTTTTCCTAGGGACATATGGCGAGTTACCCACCAGTGGGCCAGTATTAGTGGCCAACTAGTTGCCCGTTAGTTTTTTTTCACCGAATTAGGCTATGCATTGTTTTGACTTAGTGATCGTTATTTCTGATAGTATGGCTAAATATGTGCCGAATATGTACTCAACCATATCATGGAATCAAGTAGTGATTCTGACTCTGAGAATGAATTAGAGCCAAATGAAAATGACAACGTATAGATGATGACGCCATGGAAGTTGACAAGGTGGATGTATATATATAATGAGCCTTGCAAAAGAGAAATTGAGGTACACAATTCGTCAATGAGTAATGATGATCCAGCATATAGGAGGCAGGAAGGAGACAACAATCATAGTGATGTTGTGCAATATGATTAGTTGTGCAAAGAATAATGCATACATCATCATTAAGTGTAATGAATATACAAAATCGCGATATACCTACATAATTTTAAGCCGAGCAAACAATAGATGATAGTATAATGTCTTTCATGCGTTACATTATATGTATATGGCAGTCTTGTGGAGATACTTGTAAAAAGGAAGTCCCATAAATGACGCTTATCGGAAGCCAACACCAGCGGAAGTTTAGCCTTATTAACTGCATGATCATGCGTACTACGTTTATAATGTTGTCAATATGTCTACATTAAACAACCAATATTAGATTGAATTATTGAACTTTTGTTTAAAATAGTTTTTGCTTAAGTACGAAAAGAAACTAAAGAAATGCACCCACCAGATCATTAAAAGGAATCGTTTCGATGATCTAACTTTATTTTCGTTCCGAAATTAAGTGGTAATTTTCCCTTTTTAATGATGGTGAATTTCATTTCAACCAAGACTGTTTAGTTTCTCAAATGAAAAATCAGCAACTGCTGGCAACATAAAACCAAAGAAAAGAACATGTCCAATCGACTTTGACAAAGAAGATTAACTTTGGGAAATTACACTTTTGGTGTGTCAAATCCAAAGTATAAATATAAAGGGAAGTGCGCGTTCGTTTTCATTCATTCCACTTTTGTTGACGCTAGTGAACGGTCGTATCCTCCTTTCTCTCTCTCCTGCAATTTGACGATACACTTTATTATCGAGCCACAACACTTATTAGTGATGCCTTCACTTCGATACCACCGTTGCATTAAGACGGTTGACCGCTCAATCAACATGATCAATCTGACTGTGAGCGAGAGGATCAGCGCTGGTATTCAAAAGTCCGGTCTTCTCAAGTATCAAAGGCGTCTTCAAGGATGTTGAAATTATTGGCTTCCTCGTACAAGTTCGCTTATCCCAAAGCAATATTACTAATAATGCGCTCTTTCGTGCCTAGAAGAGTTTGTTTTTTTAATCGTAGAATGGCTCCAAAATTTAATATTAAAATATAATTTGCGTTCCTTTCGCTTTAGTCACTTGTTTGCTCCTGTCGCCCACTTCTTACCAATTTAACTCCCTCCTTTTAAAATCCAATTATTCTGCTTCAATTTTTAAATATCTCAATAGTCTTAAATCTAGCTTAGTCTCCAATTCTAGCACCAATTATATACAAATAACGCTGGTGTTCATCGTATAAATGATAAGTGATATTTCCAACCATATTAATGAACTGAAGTCTGCTGCAGTTACATAATTGTAATGTAAATTTGGGTCTTTTTATACATGCGTTCCATTCTAGTCATTCCATTGATTTTAAATCGTCTAAATATATTTATCGCAATTCTTACCTTGGAACTAGACATATTTTAAGCCGCTTAAATAATTTGAATAAATTTAAATATTAGTTTCTTCAATGCTCGTCATTAATTATCTCATGGTGTATAGACAACAAAATAATTGTTATAAACATGGTGCCAAGATATAATTGTTACAATTCTTTCTATATAAAATGCATAAATGTATAAATCAATATATGTAACATTGTATACGTCTAAACTGTAAAATTCATAAAAATATGACAACAAAAATTATTTGAAAAATCGTGGCAGTTAGTGGTATAAATTATATTTTTACTATGTTAAAAAATTGTATCACTTAAAACAACCACTTTTGCATTAATGTGGGTTTCATTGCTTTTATAAAAATATCCCATTGCAAAGAATTTTTCATAATTTTTTTATTTTTAATTTCACAGTTTAGACGTATACCTATGTTTGTATGTTGCATATTGATCTATTCATTTATGCATTTTAAACAGAACGAATTGTTACAATTATATCTTGGCGCCATATATTTATATTAATTTCTTCGATGGCTGTACTTCATATCATCTAAATCATTTCAAATTTTTTCTTTTGAAGAGCTCGTTTCTTGGCTTTCATTTTTTCGAAGTGGTCGTTTTTGTTTAGGTATCAATTCATTTTTTGAAAAATGTTTCTATGATAATATAATTTAATACATGCAACAAAAATAATAATTATTTTTATTTATTAAATTCTGAAATGAACAAAAAATATTCCTGCATATTTCGTCTTTCAGATTTTTCTCATTTGATTAAATTCTTAGGGAATTATATATTTTCTACATAATATGAGTTATACGCAATTTTTTATGTTTTAGTTTAAACGCTTGAATATGGAAATTAATTATTTTTATCAAAATAAAACCTAAAACAATCCTTTTGAATCGAAATTGCTCACTTTGAATTGAAATAATTACCTTTTGATTTAATCTTATATGATCTTCTATCTAACGTTTAGTTAGCATTATTTTCACTGAAACAAATCTGCTCTTTTATGTCATTGCATATTGATAGGTAAGACTGGTGCACCGTATTTATTGATATAATTCCAACGATTATTCTAAAACGATTAATTTTATGTAGAAAATATGTTTTCCGATTAAACGTCAATCAATATCAATCAACTTGGCTGACGAAAATAAAAAGAATTAGACGATGCGGTAGCATCGTCAAGCCAAGAACAAGAGCCTCAGCGATTAGCTTGAGAGATGGTAGCAGCTCTA
>JAYRBW010057036.1:0-10920 GCA_036023295.1 Invenusta paracnida | reverse complement strand
ATAGTTTGCTATTAAATGCAAGTTTGTAAATTATTTGCCTATATGGACTATTTGTTACCATGTTGTGTTTTAATAAATAAGTCAATTTAATTTCACCACTTTTTCAAATAAACTTAAATGCTTTATAAAGGGATCTGTGCAAATCTTAGCATAAGCAAATGTATGGAAAAAACATGAGATAATGTTTAGATGTATTATAATCTGGATGAGCTTTAAACATTAAAGTAGTGTAGAAAATATTTTAGTAGTAATCTATTACTAATATACTCTATTTTTATCAAGTTATTAATTGAAATAATTTTTTTTAAAAAGTGTATGACAGTTTGAACCTTTTTATAATTAATAATATGATTTGTTAGGACTAGATAAAGTGTGACTTTTATAATATAAGCTTGTCCAACTCCATAGGTGTGGACAATGGACCATTCATTTTTTAGTTTTGAGGAGCTTGGTTATTGGCATTCATTTTTTGCAAATACAGTCACTCACTGTCAGCGTATTTGTTTTGATATTAATATAATAATACAATAGCACTATTATTATTATTAACAATATTAAATTAATATTAATAACAGTAAGTAATTGTAATGTCATTCATTTATGTATTATTATTCTGTAATCTGTATGGAAAGTAGAAAGATATAAAGTTTTAAATGTTTAAGTATTATAAGATTACCTCAGTCTCTGTGATTTTTTCACAAATGCATGGATATCTTTCACTAATCCAACGAAAAAATTTTGGAACACCCATTATGTTAGAAAGTTAAAAAATTTGAATAGTGCGTTGATTTACTTAATGTATTTAAACAAAGGATTGTTACATAGCTACCCTGACTACCTATACAAAAATTATACTAATTATGATAAAATAATATATATAACGTAATAAAAGAAGATTAAATGATAAAAGATAGTTACGGTTGGGTTTGATAATCTTTCTAACACAAATAATATTAATATACTTCATAAAATGATCGATATTATGGTAAGTATTAAATAATTGTTTTGGTTTAAAGTAATGAGATTATTAATTTAAGGTACATTCTTTTATTAGCAAGGAACATCAAAATACTATCTACAACTGTTGCAAACTATCCCTCCGTAGTCATATATTCAAACACTGTTTCTTTCTTATTATATTTATCCGTGTTGTACTTAGGTTTATTTTTTGTATTGGACATTAGTGCATTATCAGTTTGAGCGCGTGTTCAATATGACCAGGAATAGGCCTGCACATTTTCGACAAATGAAATATATTTATGCATCAATATGGCATGAATCTCTTATATTCCAGATTAATATTTGGTAGTTAGAAAATAATAATTTGGAAACCAAACATTTATATCAATGTATTTATACATTAATATGCTTATACTTAAGGAATAGCAAACTTCGTTGTATCTTGATAACCTTATGATTTTTTAGACAAATTTTCTTGACTAACAAAATAAAAATATTGTCAAGCAAAAATGAATTCAGTTATAAACTTAAGGTAAATTTATATGATTTAAATTCAAATTATTATCACGATACCACGTTAATAAAACGATTACAATATTAATGCAACTCAGATTGGATTAATAAATATATTTACATAACAGTAACATCGAAAAAACAACAGAACATATTATCATATAATTGCATGAAATGCAGTGAATTTCAATAATGTAATGCAAAACATATGGTTAACTGAACAATGCATCAAAGCGCTAAAAGATGAAGAAGATTTATGGACAATGCATGAAATACTAAACAAAGCAGTCGGTTATTAAAACAAATTATCAATTACCGATACTGATACAATTAGCACCTACGAAACAGGTTGTAATTAATGCGATAGTATCAACATAAAGAAACAGTAATGTGGCTGAATACAATAGTTACTAATTATAATATGAAGAAATTGTTCATAAAAGTATAATGTTATCACATATCAACAGTTACAACTGAATTTTTGACACAGGATTCGAGGTCAGTCTTCGTCTCGAAATTTGTTTCATCTTTACCCTGAAAATACAAAATAAACCGTGGCATTTCTTAAGAGCGAAAGCAAAGAATTTTAAATTGGTCAATCTTTGAATAAATTAAATACTGTTTTAATATAAAAATATAAGCGGAGTTAGCATAAAATTGGGCTAAAAAGTAAAATAGTCTAACATAATAAATACGTTTATATTTAGTGTGGCAGGAAGGAAAAACGTCATATTATCCTGGGCTGACTTATGACAGGATGAATTCACTCTAATTAAAGTAGTTTCATATAAAGATTAGTCATTTTTCTCAGTGTAATAATCACCTAGTTTAAACCTCGCACAGCAAAAACTGCAGATAAATTGCGTTCAATCAATTTAAAGTTTGTTCAGTTCAATGAATTATATTATCGCTTAATTTAGATATGTTTAACATTTTCTCTTATTTTAAGTAGTTCACCACTAAATAAACTTCATTTTAATAAAGGAGAAGAATCATGTCAAGATTGATATCAATTTGTAAATGTTTTAATCATCAGATATAAATTATCGTTATTTTGAAAATTAACTTTTCAAAGTCAAACAAAATTTAGAGATTAAAAAAATATAATTTAAAACAATAGAAACTGTTATAATAATTTAAAACTACAGATGTTAAAACTTAATATCTATAAATATACATATTTATCTTACATTAATTAGTATTAGTAATGGTCAAATCTTCAATTCATCACATCATTTATTAAATCTTTTAAAAACTAAATGTTAGCAGTAAAAATGATTATAATGACATATTACGTATTAAACAATTTATTGCATAGATAAGTTAACTAATAAGTAGCAGGTGGCCACTTTTTTTGGTCCATAAAATTCGAGAACAATTTTTGATGAAAATTCGATGACACTAAAATATTATAATTATTTATGTAACGAAAATACAATTACATATTTACATTCAATTATTAGTATAAAGTATAGTGTATTTTCTAAAGGAACTAAAAATAAGGTAAACTGATCAAGTTGGCTGGGTTATAAGATACTATTTATTATAAATTCATTATTTAGATATTATTTCAAATTTTTTGTCAAATATAGAATTTCAAAAAGGTTTTATGAATATAATATAATATATTTTGATAATTGTTATAATTCAGTATAATTTAAAATTATCTCAGTTTTTGGTTCTTTTAATTACATAGGTATATACATTCAGCTTTAATACATTAACTTTTTCTTTATAGATGTGTACTATAGTTTTCAAGAAAAATATTATTCATAATAAACCACTCCAATATATTACAATCAATTGAACATTTTATAATTTATTATTTAATGATAATTTACTTACAGACAATGCAAAGTTATATATTTCATATATTCTAAAATGTGTGCTACGTTATATTTATATGATTCTACTACACAAAAAGTTATTAAATACAGAATGCGTTTGTAGCATTCAATCTTTTTGATACAATTATAATAATCATCACTGCACTTTGGATATATAACATTGAATATCTAATATAACAAAACTATTATCACAATTTAGTTAAAGTTTGTAGAAATATAATATTTGTATATGTATGCCATGATGATTTACAGTTATCAAATATTATTAATGTGTGATAATGAGTTTCACACATTATTATACATACTACATACTACATACACAACCATATATATACAGTGACACCATCCAGCCTTATTGTACTTACCTATGTTTCCCAAATTTGTAACAGTACTTCATATATAAAATATTTCTATTAAAATCTGTATCAAATAAAATTGTTCCACTTCAGTGTTTCATAGTTTATCAATACAACATAAATTGTTTAAAATCGTTACAAAAGTTTTGACATATTCAACTTCTTTTTTTCTTGTTTGTATGCGGTGCTATTGACAATGACACAGAAGGGCAAAAAATACAGAATATTTTTTTTAAATTTGCAGGTTGTAAATTTATTTGGCTTTATATATAAAATAAATAAATATTTAGCTTGAAATAGAAAATTTTGTTTAAAAAATAGGAGTGTGAGGCCCATATAAATAATACATGAGTGTAAACAACAGACAGTTTAAAATGTTATACCAGCACTGGACATATAATGCATAAAAAATAATATTACGTTTTTATTAGAGCATACTCCAAATTTTTAGGACATTTTAGGACACTTTACAAAATTCGAGGACTTTCGAATTTGAAGTACTATCTAAACTATTATATTTATTCAAAATGCGCCCGTCACAATAAGCAAAGAAAAGATAAAATTTGTCGGATAAATCAAAATAATCGAAAAAAGTGAAATTTTATAACATAAAAAAGAAATCAAAACAAAACCAAAAACTATCAAAGAAAAAAAATTATATTAAGTATTTATTTACTAATAATCGTTATAACATAATTGATTCTCCCGTGATTTCTATTCGAGTATTATAATGTAAATTAAGTTATTTAAATTTTAATACATAGGTTATTGTCAAATTTAATAGTGTTAAAACGACTTATTAAAAGTTTTAAACAATAAATACTCAAATTTAAGGTTGTAAAATACCGGAAAATCTTTCATTCTTACCTCAAGAGATGTCAGTGAATTAGGATAGGGATTTGTGTACGTTAATGTGAGTTTCTTGCCATGGAAGACGTTGATAGCTCGGATTGCCTAAAATAACAAAATCAAACCAATGTTTAACTAAATTGATCAAGAGAAATATTATATCGGTATATAGTATAAACCTTTCATAACAAATCAAGAGAAAAGATCGATTTCTGATTCAATTAAAGTCAGAAAATAATGCTTACCATATCAGAATGCTCACGAGTCTCAAAAGTTACAATGCCAACTGACACAGAGTCATCAGAGGTGGCCTTTTCAAACTTGGAAATTTTGAAGTTGCAAATCTGTATAAAAAATATGGATGCATGATAATCTATATGGATATTACCACATTTAAATAATAGTATGTAGTAGAATGCTCATAAATAAACTATTGAACTTGATAGCAACACGATAATAGCAATAATTTCTTACATCAAACATCTTTTTCATGTCGTCTAGATCCTCGTGTGGTTGTCCAACAACGTAGACAGTAGTGGATCGTCGGTCCAGTTTTGTCTGTGCTCTCGAGGGCAAATACGGAACCCCTGGTTTGCGCACTGTGTCCATATCGATCAACTAAAATTATTAGATTAGAAACCAACTGATCAATACCTCACTTTAAAGTTATTCAGGAAAAACGAAACAATACCTTTGTAAAAAATCATAAGTGAAACATTTACTCGAGTTAATAAAGTTGAACTATTTAATCTGATATACATACATTATTACTTATGCATGATTAATTATGTCAACAAATGAAACATGTTAGGAGTTGATTTACAAAATGTAAGATATTATGATGATTAAATAATAAACATTATCTGTAAATTGAATAAATTGATGACATTTAATTATTGACTTACTAATAAATTAACTTATCAATGTATTACTACTTAATTTGTTATTTATATTAGCTGAAATATTATAGGTAGGACAATGTATGGCAGCGTTTTTTGATGTTATTAATTTTAATAATAATAATGTTTTAAAGTAATTTATAACAAATGTGGTATATTAAAAAAAGTAAATTTATTATATTTATTAACTACCTTTTATAACCGTCATATGTAAAAGGCCGTTTATATAATAAATTTACTTTTAATTTTTTTAAATTCACGTTATGTAAATTGATCATTAATTGAAAGAAATGTTTAGTAACATTTATAGAATGACAAAAATCAATCTACTTTCATTTATATAAAAATAGGAATATATTCTAATACTGAATTTCAAATTTTACTACAAAAATAGACAATAATAAACGATAATAATAATCTAAAACAGCATGTTAAGTATATATGAATACACACCTTTCTCTTCATATCTGCTTTTTTCTTGAGTAGATCATGAGCTTCTTCGCCATTCTCGGTCAATTTGTAAATCTCCATTTCGATGTCCAAAATTTCAGATTTTATCTAAACATGGCGAAAATTAAATTTAAGAATAGAGTGAATAGAATATAACAATTGATATATATATTATTACTATCAAGATAATAGTTCAGTAATAGTATGTGATGAATTTTCTTCAGAGTATAAAAGAGCAGTGAAAAGTTGAATGAATTATTAAAATACAACGATTGGTTTAAGATACAGAGACCATTTAGACTAAAACTACCATTTGAAGTCCTAATTAACATTTAATTTTATATATACTGGTGAGATAAGTTTCAAAGAAAAAATGATTTAATGGAAAATGGGAGGGTATTAATAATATTGAATTAATGTAAAATTTAATTGGTAATTTAAAGGTATACACTTAACACTAACGTTAAAAAAATTAATATTAAGAAATCGTTGAATAAACGCAAAGCTTGTTTATAACGAATATTTCAATGTATTTTTCTTAAAAAAAAAACGACTAAGAAAATCGAGAAAAACAATTATATAGATAAGTCTGCATAGGTTTATATAAAAACAGCCATCAAAATTGTATTGTATTAATAATAACCATGTCATTCCTTTCACAGATTATAACTCCAGACTTAACGTATTGTGTATAAAATCTTTCAGATTTGTTGATGTTAAAAATACAACGTATAAGTTAAGGGGTAAAATAATGTAAAATGCATTTTTCATTATTTTTATAAACGAAAAATAAGTATAACTGTAGAAAATTATTTTTCTCTGATTGGGTGGTTCCAATCTGAAATACATTACTAAATATTGTTGCAAATTTTAAAATTTTAAACAACGTATTTAAAAGGACCACAATAAAGTTAATTTAAGTCATTTTTGTAATGTTTTTAAATAATATTGTACTTCTTTTAACTGTTGAAATATTAATTCTGCACTGAGCATTGCTTGATATCCTTATAATGTTTATATTTAAGCCGCATGTTTTTGTCCAAGCTGACAGTAAGTCGTATACACTGTGTGTACTTGTACTCGCCTTTTGTTTATTACAACAAAAAATATAATTAAAGCGATAATACGTACTATTTAAAAACTTTATAATATAACCAAACTTTTATGTTATTAATTGTAATAATTATATCAATGATGTTTGTATGACTGGTTCGCACAGCTTAAAAAACTCCTAACTTTAGTACATAAGTACATTAGTTTTATATTTATGCTGTAATTATAATATTTTCTTTAACAAATAGTCATTTGATGGACTATATGTAGACGTTTGTTGAGTTTATAAAAAAGTCGATTGCACATATTTTACAGAATGTAAAAAAAGTACAGTGATTCTATAATTGGTTTTAATGAAACAATAAATATAGGATTTCTTATAGCATTAGAGGGTGTCGAACGATTCTGCAGAATCTTTGCACGACGTTCGCATGATTTTATTATTATTTTTTATGATGGATATTATGGCTTCATACTAACCATGATAAATACACACTACAATCATAAAATCTAAAACATTCTTAATGAATTACGAATAATCATTTGGCTATAGTATATTCATTGTATATAAAATTTTATAACGTTTATAGAGTACAGAGTAAAGAATAAAAAAGAGAGTTGACTTCAAGATATCTCGTGTATATTATCTGAATAATTTTACAAAATGTTCACTAGTAGAGTGAATTTAATATGTAGAATTCATTTTTATTATTTTTAAAGAGATATGAAATAGTTCTATAAAACATGTTATGCACAATAAAATAAAATAAGCTTTAAAATAAAAAATGTGTTATAATATGTAAATCTCTTTTATATGTAGGTACAACGCTTTCTATAAATAAATTTAATAAAGGTAAGTCATTATTAACAATATATTTTTCAATAAAATGCTATAATGTAAGAGTGTCAATATAATCATAATATATTGATTCATCCAGGAAATTACGGTCACAAAAGCTATTATTTTTATTATTAATGATATATGCATCCTTTAAAAAACCTTGTTGTTTTGATATATCCATTGACAAAACTGTAGTGTCACATCGGTTATATTTGAAAGCGGTACGTTGCGAGAAGTTTGATTTTTTCAAATGTATATCCTATGATTTTATTTTTGTGTCAATTTTGAATGTGTGTATGAAGAAGCCAAGGTACCATATTAAATCATGCAGCATATTCTTGATTTTCAAAAAGGTACTTATAATTATGTACTTGTCAAAACAATATGCTATAAAAGTTAGTAATGTCTTCAATAATCAGATGTCATAACGCCAATGGACTACCAATGGAGTAATAGTGACATGTACGCATGAGCATCCAACTAAGAATAAAACATCAGGATTAAATCATCAATTGTAACTTTTCCGAAGCGGAGCATTAATATCCAAGAATTTAGTAACGATATCAATTTATTTTCTGAAATTTTAATAGTATTTTCCGGATTATAAGCCGAACCTTTAATATCATATTTTGAAACAAAAAAGTGAGGGTTGCGACTTATACTCCGGACATAAAAATTTAGTTTTTTCGCCAAACATACATAATTTATTGATAATAGACATGTTATGTACGAAACAATTGGATGTACTTATATCATAAATTCGGTAGGTACGTGTATAGGTAAGATTTTGGACTCAAAGTAGGGGGTGCGGTTTATACTCCGGATACTAAAAATCACTGATTTTGGACTCAAAGTGACTTATACTTATTCGACTTAAAGTGACTTATTTGCGGCTTATACTCCAAAAAAATATGGTAATATGAATATTTTATTTGGAGTTTCGATGAAATACATATTCTTTGAAGGAACGCAAGATATTTCTACAAAATGCAGGATTTAACCGCGGTCAATTGCAAAGATCGTTCTATTAATAATATGTGGTATGATTTTGTCCATTTTGTTTCACAAATCGACAATAATCAACATTGTCAAACAGTGCGGTAGCAATTTTTTTTAATTAATTAAAATTTTATGCAGTTAGGAATCCTGTCTTGATAAGTTCCAGTGAATGTTTTATAGGCAAGTTTTTCTTCAAAGAATTATTAAATAGTCTTATTCTGCAATAATATGCAGCTTTTATTGCTCATAAATTGTTGTCATAATAAAAATATAGCTCACTTCTTATTATTTTTCATTATTTTAATACGCTTTTGATGAAAATACGAAAACTATAATAACGGCGGATAAAATATTATATATGTATCAATGAATAAATGACTTCATTAGTGATATTGTAACTTCTCATACTAAAAATATGTATTACAAATATATTTAATAAGAATACTACTTATTTTATTATATTTAAATTAGTTAAAATGGACTTAAGAGAAATCAAATTATTTACGCTTTTGCAGTGAGCCACCTTGGAGTCAATACTCTATGGTCTGGAGTCTGCAGTTTTACATGATCCATTAACTACATGAAGAGAGCAGGATTTAATGTCGACAAACTGTATGCCACTTAAATGTTATTCTATAATGTATAGCGACGTTGCCGAATTAATATTGATCCCATATATTTCAATTTGTAGCAGCTTGCCTGTTTCCTTATCTTCCATGGAAGAATTGAACACCTCAATTAAATTACGGGCAGTAGCATGGTCGAGAAATTCTATCGAACATTTTCAAATACCCTAAAACAATATCCAATATGTCGAGAAAATTGGGTACAGACAGGACTCAGCTACTCAACGGAGGTCCAGAATAAAAAATTCTAATGTAAAGAAACGTTATACAACCAAATTCCCAAGAATATGTACTTTTATTTGCCTCGTTGAGACATTTTGTTGAAGCAAGCTACAATACAAACCAATTTAACAATGTATTTTTTAGTTGATTATTAAAATATGGTGCAATCCCATGAACCATGATACTTTATCATTCCACATGCTGTTTCACTATTTGAAAACTATGATCGTGGACAAGTTAACAGCAGAAGAAGTATTTCGATTTGATAAGGTATGTGTTATAGCGATTAAACACCATTGGAGGGGCTAAACTACTCTTCAACTTGCAGGACAAAAACATGGTGCTATATAGTCAGAAACAGTCAGAGTTGAAAACAGAGATAGTCAAGAGTTGAAAACCGAGATAGTCAAGAGTTGAAAACAGAGATAGTAAAGAGTTGAAATCTGCATATGACATAGCCAAGGTCTTTTGACATCACTAAGAAAACGCTTAAGATTTGAATTCACCTATCACCTGTAGTCAATCTTGAGACTTAGGTATTATAATGAAAATTATAGATGGTTAAAGAACATGATATTGGAAACATCAATTAAAAGGGTTTAATTATAAATAAACTATGACAAAAATACAAAAATTCACTAAAGTAAAATTTTAAATTAATGTTCATAACATACTAAATACACTATATAAGAATAACCGTTATCTCAAATGGAGGTAAATAATAAAAACACTTATTAATTTGAAGGCTGTTGGACACCCTGAATTAAAATAACAATAGATAGAAATTTTATTACAAGGAAATAGTTTCATAATCTTATCTCCTTTATACGACAGAAAGAAACGCACTTTCCTCACCTTTTCTTTTTCCTTCGAGAGCTCTGTCTGCTTGGCTACAGCTGCTGCCTTTATAGCCGCGGCCGCCGCCGCAGACGAGGCCGCATTTGCCGCCATCGCTGCAGTCTGCCTTTTATGTGCCGCCTGGTTCGCAGTGGCTTTGACGAGACAGGTGTTTACCTGTTTGATGGCCTGCTGAAGTTGGCGGCGTACAGGGGGTTCTGTTGCGGCCTCGTAGCGAGCCATAAGTGTGCGCAGTTGACGGGTGTAGCGGGCTGTCAGGGGCTCACGAGCGTCTGTTGAGAGAGACTCCAGAGTTGGAAGCTGAAATAAAAAAATCAATTTAAATTTTTTTATTAAACAAAAATATAATAATACTAATAGCTAATATTTAAATAATGTAAAAATTATAATGATACATGATTTTTATGACAATTTTAACAAATGTTATAAACATAAATACACAATACA
>JAYRBW010057025.1:0-10921 GCA_036023295.1 Invenusta paracnida | reverse complement strand
GAATGAATTTATATCTTTTAAAATTGTCTGTAGCTAACCAGCTTTTTGCCATTTTTGGCGATAAAAAAATCTTATTAATGCAGGATGCAATATGTGATTTTGTATAGTTTGGTTATATTATCCAGCAAATTTAGGTATTATAATAAAAATATTGTTTGTGTGACACTAATTCCATTAAATACTACTGTATCAATATATAATTATTGAGTTTCCAAAATCTAACTTTTATTATTAATAGTATTATTATTATAGAATATTACTATATTATTATAATTCTATATAATAATATTAGTATTTTATTAGTATTATATAATTATTATTATATAACTAATATTTCTGGTAACATATTTAAATAGTTTTTTTATGTCTCTATTAATTACACTATCAAGTTATATCAACTAATTTTACTTTTAAACATATATTTGGCAAAGCTTAATCATAAAATACATAAAATACTGTACCTACAAATATCATACTATAAGCCAATTAAACCATATACCTATAGATATTTGCAGCATTGATAAATGTACCAATTTAAATACTTTATAAACATTGATATATATATAGCCTTTCTAAGGAAATTGGACGATGTGTTTTTTATTTAAGCAGCAAAGATTGAAACAGTGCAAATACCTGCCTGTGAAATAAATAAAATTGTATAATGCTACATATTTCATGTATTATATAACAAATTTAAAACTAAAATATCATATAAAGAAACATGATTTTAAAATTGTATCAAAATATTATTAAGAAAGGACTGAAATTTAATAAATATAATTAATAAATTTAGCACAAAAACAGTACTAAATTGAATTTAGATAGCATTTATTAAAATATTTGCTTAAATATTTTGATTATATCATAAATACATACACATATATATAGGTATATATATTATTATCCACAACGATCTACATATATACATATGATATTTAAATATTACAAATATCTATTGCAAGTTTTATGTAAAGACTTTGAAATGCGATTTTTTTAATAAGGTATTTGAAATATGACTTCCTGCACAAAAATCTTCGACTATTTAGATCTAGCTATATATTCTAAGTTAGATTTTATACTGATATCGGAAAATAATATAAAGTCCAAAGTGATATTCGTTACATTCAAAATAATATTGAATCTTTCATGAATAAAAAATAATAACATTTCTAATTTATTCTTGACAAAATTTGTCGTTCTAATAAGCAAAGCTTCATAATACCTATATATATGGTAGGATGAAATCATCTTGTATTTTATACATTTGTGAAAATTGTATGGACTTTTGCAAATATATATATAAATAATTATATATATGTATTTACTATATATGTGTATATGTATATATATGTTCCTTTATAATGAATTGTGCAAATAATAATGTACACATTAAAAGGTACATGACAAGGCTACGCACACATGCTGTTCGGCACGCGTATAATTTGATCCCCACACGGTCCACGGTTGAGTGTCTTATATGTCTTCTTCTTTTTCTCTCATTCCTTGTTCGCTTCTAAAGCCTACATGTTGATGTGACTGTGACTGGACGAAAGTTGGGCTACTCCCCAGGGAGCTAATGTCTCTATGACAGCTCATGTAATCCTCTCTCTTTTAAAACCGTGTAATATAAGGCTGAGGAACCTTTGCATCGTCTTCTATAATATTCAATCTCTTCCTATTTCTCTCATTCTTTCTTGAAATTCATGTTGTCTACATTTGAGACGTCTGAACCTACGTCCTGCAGAGCGATGTGAAGTATTAGGCAGCGCTTTACAAAATTATTAGACGTCGTTCCTCTTTTTCTGAAAACTCTATTATAATACACGCATGTTAAAGCGAACAAGAGGGGATAAGGGAATCAGCAAGCAACTCTTTGATGGGGTGCCGCGCAAAATGATGTCGTGCTGGCGCTCCGGTCATTTAAACATCCTGAGCGATGGAGCACATCGCCTTACTATGCATGAAAAACTATCTAGAAGAACTAAGAGTTGAAAGTGAAAGTGTCGGCAAGAAAGCTAAGATATTGCTAATACAGGGTTTGCGAGTCCCAGAACGAATCATGTGTAGCAACGCACCTAACAACACTCTTTTACGTTCCGTTCCTTTCTCAACTGCTGCTATCTTAGTACATAGGCTGGCTTCCTCAAGTCTTCAGATTCCGTAGACTTGATCTTCTAGAAGTGAATTCCCCAGAATGTGTCATTGATAGCGAATAGTCTGTTCTGTTGTATTAGAGGGAGCGACATTGGGAAAGAAAGGAAGAAATAACACAGGGAATGTTGATTATAGTAGGTATAATATTCGTGCACAAGGACATGACATGAAAGAAAGGCATATCACAGAATATATTCCCCTGAAAAGTTATTATACAGCACTTCACAATTTCGTGTTTAGTTTTTAATTACGTATTACTCTCTCGCTTTCTCTTTCAAATTGCGCCCTGTACAGTGTAAACGGTTTCACGCTTTTTATTATATTAAACAAGGCGAAGGTGTAATGATAAAAAACAAAACTGTTATGCTCCGATAAGTTAATGTCAATTAGAATTTTTAAAAATATTATGATAACGGAATGTCACATAAAATATTTTATCGCCACTATACTGTAACTGGAGATGTTTGAAATATGTAGAAAATCTACAAATTCGAGATTATGTTTTCGACAGATATTCAGGCGTCTCTTTTATTGCCCACATCGGCGAGTTTATTAATTACTCTGATCAAAGTGATAAAATAAGCTATTAAAGACAAGACAAAATATAAAGAAACAATAAAAAATAATTCCAACAACATTCGGAAGAATTGGCGAATACGGTAACTTCACATATAGTATATATTTTATATGGTTATGTAGTAAAATTCTATAATGTAACAATTTTTTTAAGAATAGGTACAAGATTTCTGCATAGATGAGCATTTATTCTGAGAGGTGATTGTTACTCTTAGTAAATGAGTTGGCTAAAGTAAACAAAGAGGTTAAAGATCTAACATTCAATTTTATGCGACAGTTGATTATTATTATCATTACACTTCTTCTTTTTTTGTTTTCGGATTGAACTATTCTACGTAGCATTACTCCATAGAATAATTTTCCAAGAAAATAATCTTTATTGCTTAAATTAGATCTATTGATAACTAATGTAAAATAGAGGGATGACTAATCGAACTCGATGTAAAAGGTAACTATTATTTATAGTATTGAAATGAATTTAATAAATATGCAGTTAAATAGTATATAGGTACTATAATACGAAGTGCATAACATTACAAAAATGTTGTGCATTAAATTTATATGAAGCCGATTTTTACTTTATTGAATTACTTTCTATCAGTAATGCTTAAAAACATAATACTGTCTTATTTGATAAATACGCTTAATAGTAGGTACATATTTTAATATACATTTTTATCGTGGCTCTCTTGTTCAAGTAGAATCATATTTCAGCAGTTTAGACAATTGAAACATATTTTTACACATAGAATGATAACCTTTATCACATGGTTCCCTTTGTTTTTCTACAACTTCTGGGATTTAAATATACTTTGTACGTATGTATATTCAGGTATACGTAAAGTGAGATCTACTCAGTTTAGTGTTGTTTTAAGATGCTAAAAATATTTAATTCAATTATTTTCAAATCAAATTTAATTAACACAGACTTTATTTTTTAGAATGTAATTTACTAGACACAATTTTAATTCTATATAAATATTCAAAGATAAAATAAATGTTGTAAAGCCTGTTCAATTTAAAATTGATTATCCTCAAAATATACCATATAAATACATGTTTTTATTAAAAACATCATTAAATTTTATTTTAAATGGGATTGTGTTAGTATTTCACAAGGATTTTAATATTTATGATGAATAGTTTTGTCTAACCTTATGGTCACACAATTTCAATTTTAACATGACTAACTAAAATTATTATATGAAATTACTCACTATTAAGACAAAATACCCAGAAATATGACAAATTATAACAAATTAAAGCTATTTAGAGGGGAGGGGGTACATTTCTCGCAGCAGCAAATGTACTTCTTTGTTGCACGCACAGTGCACTGCAGGAGTGTTTGCATACGTTTTAGAGCTGTTATACCGACGGTGAGAGAGGATGCATCAACTGTTTATTTTTTGAGTCAGTAGCCTATAAGTCGCCTAAGACATCACTTTATAAACCTAATATATATATGTATTAGTTCGATGCTATAAAGGTAACCTTTACATAAGATGTGTATACATATTACATAGTATGTAATTAATGGTCAGACATGTTACAAACATGCATTTATCGCTGATATGATGTTCTATGCTTGGTGTATCAATTTCTAATCCTGTCACAAGACCAGTGTTTTAACAGTATAATGCAAACATAAGTAGACAATAGAATTTGTTTTTAAGTCAACCGTTTATATGTATAAAAAGATAACTCGGTCGTATATAACATCAAAGCGATGCAATATAATGTACCGCAACTTCCCCACCCATTTATTATCCAACATACTGTAGGATAATATACATATAATTAGTTATTTTACAAGTTTTATTAGCGCACTGTATAGCTTACTTATAAGTTATAGATCTAATAGTTATATGACATGTATGTATAACTCACAAATATAATAGGTGATATAATGTTTTTTACCTATAGAGGAAATTATATCAGATTATATAAATACAATGATGTATGTATATATATAGTTTTAAGTATAATTCATTTCGGAAACAAGTTTCCGATAATATTAATTAAAAAATTAATGCCCAAATATTTATTGACGAGTTATAATATATAAGGTAATGCTTTTTATATAAATATGCGCATTTGAATAATTTTGGAAGTAATCATTTTTGGATATTGTACGTAGATTTTTTAAATGACAGTACACTTTGAGTTACAAAATAACATAATTATATAAGCTTAAGCCATAATGGAAAGATTATCAATTGTGCCTATAATCCTAAAGGCAATTTAAACAACTTTGTTTTAATTATACCTAATGTAATCCGCAAGATTTTTATTTTGATAACTTTATTATACAAAAATTGTTTACGTAACTGCTAGTATGTATATAATTTTATAAAATGGTAATTTAATTTAAATTTATTAACATCAAATGAATATATATTAATTTAAAGTCAATGTTTGTAATGTATAATCCATAATATTTTTGGGCATATATATTCATTAGTATTTATATAGAAAAGTATAATTACAGCATTGGTAACATTGTAATAAATTAGACATTTGTATTATATTTAGATTATAAAATTTTATCAAAAATAAACGCACTCTGATATTCCGACAATTGAAATATTTTATAATCGACGTACAAAGCTTTACTTACATATTAGCGATTACATGTTATAATAATTCTGTTTTGTAAGATTTTATCCCATATCAATATCTCAATAAAAAAATAATATTATTATTTTAGCAAGAAAAGTTTTTTCACCAGAAAAATATGTACATTTTTATAATTTTATACATATAAAAACCGTAGCTAAATGCATTATAGTACATATATTTACAAGTTTCCTACCATAATATATTGCTATAAGAGCATATTATAATATTGTTAGATATATACAGCTAAAAAATCCTTCAATTGCCTGTTGCTATTATTATGTAGTTCTTTCATATACAATCTATTCTTTCCTATACAGAAGTCAGTGAACTTTTTTTCAGCTTCCTGATTCTCTTCTTTACGTCTTTTTCAGTCGGTTTTTGTAAAGCCGAAATAGACGGCCGTATAATAGTCCTCATCTTGCCGAACCTTACATGCTTCTTGAGTGAGACCGCGGGTTTGGGCTGCTTGGGTGGATGGGGTGTAAGGCGCTGAATAATGGTGTTACTTTGGTTGGTTTGTTGTTCCGACGTTATTTGCGGTGTTGATGTGGTCAATGCGATTGGTGGGGTCGGTGGGGTTAGTGGGGTCAGTGGTGTCGGTGGGGTTAGTGGGGTCGGTGGGGTTGGTGGGGTTGGTGAAGTCGGTGGCTTTGGTGGTTTTGGGGATGGCTTTTTGTCATAGTTCATCAACCGATGTTCAGGGATGGCGGGAATGTGTTTATAGGTCGACTTGGTCCAGTCAGTTCGTGATGCTGTTAGAGTGTAGTCCGTGAGACGAATATCACCAGCTGTTGTTTGGTTGCTCATGTTGATACTGCGGCACTCGCGCATCAGCGAGGCTTTAGCATTCTTGGAGCTCGTACGTGAGATAAGCTCGTAGACATCGGGGGCCCAAGATTTCTTCAAGGCATTATCATCGACATGGTGGATTTTGCTGAATACCTCGAGCAACAGTTCCACTAAACTACACTGGAGGTTTGTGTTTGAGAGACACAGCGAGGACTTGTAGGCCCGACTCATCGCGGTAAGACTCATGAACAGATTGACTAGAGCAGTGCAGTCGTTCTTAGAGCCCAGATAACTTGCTGTCGATGCCACCAGAAGATGCCCATTCACCTCCCAGTTGTGTGACTTACTATGGGTCGCGTGGTCAACACACCGCTGACCAAAAGTTAGGGCCTCCGTGTACTTACCGCTGAAGGCAAAGCACCGGCCGAGTTCATGGCATATCCACGCCTTCTCCAGGTCTGTTGCCATGCTTCGATAGCGTTCTGTCCAAATCTTGATCGCTTCATCAAAGTTGCCTTTCATGGCTGCTATTCTTCCAAGGTTGTCCATACTTCGAGGATAGCATTCATCAAGCGCGTAGGTGATACCTAATCTTCCGTCTTCTTTAAAATAGTCATAGGCCTCGTTAATATTTCCCTTTTCCAAACAAACTAGTCCTAGTAAATAGTTTACTTCTGCCAAAAAGCGCCACTTATACGAATTAAATGATTTCTCTGGCCATCTCTTAATTTTATTTAATAAAGTAGTGCCTTCTTTATAGGCTTTAATAAAAAAAGACTTTATATAGTAAAATCGCATAAATTCTAACCTCTTAAAAGTTCTTGTCATTCGACGAATTCTTTGTTTACTTTTAAATTTCTTTAACTGCTTATTCTGTTTTTGTCCTTGGGATTCCAATGAAGTCCAGAAATTTATTTCAGCCATTTTTTGACTCTCATGATCTAAAAAGGCCATTTCATTGGCTGTCATATTGCAGATAGCCCTGCTTGATTTATACTTTTGCTCTAAAATAGAATTCATCCAAAGCCGAAGATAGGGAAACTTTTTCGTGTCCATATTTCCAGCATGTAGGTAGATATAACGCATATCCTCGTCTTGTAGTAATCGTTGAAGATAATCACGCTCAAAGATTAATTCGTCAAGATGGTCATGTCGCGTTGGACGCTGGTACCTGTGTAGCGATTTGTGTGAAATATCATCCCAACCTGTTGCACTATCCACATTGTGGTCCCATTGGAGGCTTTTAGTTTTGTCTGCTCGAATACTCTGGTCGTAGAGTGGCGTTTTCTTCTGCCATCGAACATCCATGTCGTCTTCTTTGTCCAATATGGACTCGAAGACTTGGCTATTCAAGAGGCCATAGCCTTTTCGGCTCTTTTGATAGTTCTGTCGGAGTTTGTAAGTTGGCACCACACCCTCGTCGTAATCTCGAGTTGTACCCTTGAGAACAGTGGCCATGAATATATCAAAGGGCGATGCTTGCTTTTTGGAGCTATCAGAATTGATAAATTCTCGACCCCGAGTTATCAGGTCGGAGACCAAAGTTACCTGCTTATTTTCAAGAGACATGGTTGGTACAGGGAAGAATACATGTGCTGCAGAGCTTTTACTTTTAGTACTCTTTATACTTTTAATTGACTTAGATCTGTCCCCCATGTTTGGATAGTGTTATCTTTTCAAAATTAGAATAAATTCTGATTTTTTATTATTCATCTACTAAACAATAAAGTTAGCGTCAAAGAATTCACTGAAACATTCTTGAATCCATAGAATTTTAATAGCGTTAATTAACGCAATCAATAAGAGTTGACGAAATATAAATAATCAATAAAGACATACTGCATATTACATTGTATATTAACATTAATTAAAATAAAACAATAGATTGTAAAACTGCAACCCAAGAAAAGATGTCACTAACGAAATATAGAAATAATGTAATTCGAGTTTTGCTTTAAATATATTGATATACAAAAAGCGTCAAGAATTATATAATATAATATTGGTAAGTAAAAACCAGATAGGTTATTATGTATGATATAGGTATATACACATGTGCGTAGAGAGCTATTAAAAATTATAAGAACAAAAATTAAAAAAATTATTTGCTATAGTATTAAATGCATTATTTGTATATAAATGGAAAATACGTAATAATGTACCTATATATACCTACGTGGACTTTGTCAATTATTTTTTATTTTCTCTGTGAATACATTTTTCAATGCATGTCTCGTGTGATACATATATTATATATAATTATTTGAATATAACTGTAAAAATGTATAATATATAAAATGTATCACAAATTATGGAAAATTTAAAATAATATCATTTTTTCAATTCACTTTTCTGGCTTTCCTATTGCATTGTATGAGTCAAAAATGTACCACAAACATTTTTATTTTTATTTTTGTAATAGTTTTATATGTTATTAATTCCAGCTACAGTCTCCCCTAAGAATAGGATAAAAGAATATTGTTAAATTGTACTATTACCTAGTTAATATAAAAATGTATAAATATATATAATTCAAATACATATTTAAAATTATACGTTTTTGAAATATTTAATACACGAATGTAGCTAATATATATATTTAAAAAATGTCGACATATAATATAAATATACATACTAGGTACTTAAAATAAGTTAAGGAAATATTTATTACACGAATATGTACGTTTTATGGATTCAGATTCCTTTAAACATTTTATGCGTAATTTACATGTATTATATATTTCAGTATTACTTGATATACGTATACGTGTATTCAAAGGTAATAATTTTCACATTTGTAAATATGTCCAAATTTACACTAGCCCAAATATTCGTGCCAATACGGATAAATCAATATTTAAATTAAACATGAACTAACACAGATATTTGCCATTTTGACAAACCACGTCAAATATTATCTCTGTTTGCCACATGTGGTCTATAATTGACTGGCGCCAAAATATCGGTAAATATCACATTCTTTAGTTGCTAAGTGGATATTTAAATACGCATTGCTTGTAAATAAAATACAATGCTGGTATTGGAAGCATATGTTTGTGCCTAATATTACACAGAGGGAAATCCATACATATAATAAATATCAATAATGAGGTATTTAATTTCAAACAATAAGTATTAATACTTATTAATACTTTATTAATAAGTATATTATTAATATATATTAATTATATTAGTATAATTTATTAATATATATACTTTATTAATACTTATACTTAAAACAATGTATTATACTTGGAATAATTGAAGTCGGTTGAAATCAAAGATAGATTTTAGGAGAATCACATTTTTATTATGGTCGGTATAGTGAAAATTCAAAGACCACTGCTGAAATATATTCCCTTAATTGACATGGATAGGATAATTAAATTATAATAATTTAATGAAATCGTTATTAATTTATAAGTATAGAATCAACAAATTGGTTCTAAATCTATATTTCATTGTTTCTACATATAGGTATAACATGTATTTATATTAAATATATAGCTATAATAAGAGTAACATCAAAATAAGTGCTATCAGTGTGTTATATTGTTGATAAATAAATAACATATAGGTATATACTGTATTCAACAATTTATACTAAAAAATCATATTATTTTAATATGTTCTATTCATTCAAACAAATATGCTTAAACCTGTTAAAAAGGAGAATTATTTTTAATTGAAAATTATTACTTGTCTGTTAAAAAGTAGGTATTTAAAATATTTAAAGAATATTTATTTTTATTTGTTGGTTCAAAAATTGTAACAAATAGGGAATACTTAAACCAATTATTTGAGTAGTCCATGTTATTACATTAAGAATATAATAATTTTTTACAGTCAAAATAATTTAACGTTTATGAGATAATGCATTTACAATAAATTATACTAGATAATATTTAATGATAATATTCGCCCCATTTTAATTTCAATAATATTTATTTTAAGAACAAATGGTGCCAATGGCAGGTAATTTGATCGAGTTGGTCCCCAATAAATATGAATTACAGATTAAAATAGACATATATGTATATCAGGAATTTATGACTGCAAAATCTAAAAAAGAAATAAAAGCACATATTAGCTGCTGCTTGTAAGTAGACTTTAGCAGAAATATATAAAAAAATCGAAAAAGTAGTTAAAATACATATTAATTTGATTGACATTAATTGTTGAATATGATATAGTAATGATATTTTAATTTATATGATATTAAAATTATATATATTTCTTGTAAAATCATTTTCAAGCCATTGTAATTACATATATCTATAATATAAATATTTTATTTTTTTACTATTTTCGCTAGAAAAAAAAGTAAAATTAATTCTAATGTGATTTAAATTAATGGTTTTATCTTTGTATTTCTGTTAGTCTTAAATGCAAATTCGTTGTTGTTTTTTAGAACATTTTAGATAAAGCAAATGTATTTATTTTATTTGGAATAATAATAAATCTCTGGCATTATTTGTCATGCTTTTAAAATAAATGAAACTAAAAGAAAACATTAAAAATAAAAATAAAAATAAATCAATTAGTTATACTATATTCTGTGTATTAGGTACCTACTAGCTTATAATTTCCAAAAAAAGAAAAATCCTCACTAATATTGAATTATGTGTGTTACTATATATATGTGCCAATATGGTATCCATCTAATTAATTATTATATACAAGCATAAAAAGGTGACTTTAAAGGTGAAGTCACCTTTTTACACCTTGTAAAAATCATCTCTCAAATAACGGAGTCCGCTAAAATGATTTAGGTTATAGGTAT